>JBBJLS010000082.1:26248818-26285579 GCA_037577275.1 Bryconaethiops microstoma | reverse complement strand
AAATGTTAAATCTTAAATCTAAATGTTAAATATATATCTAAATGTTGCACTCTAAATGTGGGATTTAAATCTAGCACATAAATATATCTCGCACATTTTTAACACATTTCGCTCTAAATGTGTGACAATTATGCTAAATGATGAAAAACAATGGGAATGCCATTAAAGATAGCTTCTCGAACTCCATTGCTTCCTCCATGTGAAACAAAGGCTGTTCAGAGCTCTGTGCAAAGTCCTCAAGATCATGTGGAAGAGGTTTTGAGGGCTTGCACTGGAAACCACCCATATAAATAATAATTGGCATGGTAGGTCATGGAAATTCAAAGACAAAATCCCCTCTGAAGAGCCATAAATCTGCTCCTTGCATTTTTTCAATGTAGTTTACTTCTGGACCACAAACCTGATTACACAGAGCACTGAAATCTGAAGACACAAAATACTCCTGCATTGGCAAAGGGTTATAAGAAAGTGGTGAAGGAGCTATTGCAAAATAGCCCTCACCATGGACTGTCCATCAAGCACTGAAGATAATAGGCAGTTTGAGATAATGACCTAGTAGAATGCCACTGACCTGCACAGGGTCAGTAAGATATACATCATACGTGGCATCTTTCAAGGACTGGGACAAGTACTGGTCCTCAATTATGTGCATCACCAGTTTCTTTTCTTTGTCACCCATTTCTACTGCTTTGTCCCACATCTCAATCTCCAGTTTCAGATGAGCAAAGATTGAGCCCTCTCTCAGGATTTCCAAGAGCCTGTTAACATAACCCTTCATGAAAGTCTCATCAAACAACCCTGTGCTTTGTATAGTAATGGATGAGTAAAGCGGGGAAGTTTCCTCAATATACCAGCTATTCGCTGCCCGTATGACTGTAATATTGTGACCTTTGGCAAGAAGTGTTTCTATCAAGATTTTCATGTTGTCCCAATGGCTGCCATCCACAGGAAAGACCAGTATTTTCCCACCTTGGATAGAGGCTACCATCAGACTGGCTATGAGCAGGGCATATGCTAGCACTTTTTGCCCATTCATTGTAGCACCTTTGGTAAAGGAAAGGAAGATTAAGCTATAAACTGTAAATGAACATAATTGTTCACAGCAGGAGTGATAGGAACCAAACATCTGAAGAACTGAATTTCTGTGAACCTTACATGAAATTGTAACACACTGTAAGGCAAAATACAATCCAAATAAAACATTTTTTTTCTCAGATTTACCATTATTTAACTATACTCAACATAACGTACACAAGCTCAGAAGACATTGAAAGGTTCACTGGTGGCTTTGGATCATAATTAAAATGGCTATCTGTGCTGTAGACAGATCAGTCATTGGTTCCAACACCACTCCAAAGAAAATCGAATCATTTAATCCCTCTACAGTGCAACATTTAACATTAAACCACTCTGAATGCCTTAGTTTAACAATCCAATTATGAAGACATTTTTTTTTTTAATTGGTGAACGTCCCATTTTAGTGTTTTATCTATCTAGAGATAAACAGTAGTTGATATGAATGAAAATGACCAACATGTAAACTAGTCTGTGATTGTGAATGTTAAATAGATATGAAATTGAACCAAATGTTAAAACATTTCTTCACAGTTCAATGGCACTTAAATTAGGAAAGTACAACTATGTAATGGGTAAACTCATTACAAGTATGGCACAACCCATCCACTGTATGTCCACCCCCCTCTAAACAGATTATTCAGTAGAATTCAAGAGTACATGTACAAACACAACAAATAAAGTAATTACCAGAAAGCTGCTGTAGTGTGTAGATGTTTTCCTGAGTGGTCTTTCAGCTACCTTTCTGTGCATTGTGGCATAAATACTTGCAGGGATGTAAGGGAGAATTCATACAGCAGTATGTGAAAGGGCAAGGAGTGTTTGCCCTAACAACCCAAGTTAATGTTTGACCATTTTTTGGCAAATAAAAAATAAGCTCATATGTTGAATACAACATGACAGAAGAATCTGTTGAAAACTTTGAATGTAATCTAGATTTCCTGCTGAGAAAAAAATATTAGCAAACATATGACACAGTAGTGTGTTCCAGCTCCCCAAGTGATCTTTTGCCACACAAAGGACAACTAAGAAAGATAGGTCTGAATGTAAACACAAAAAGGTGGCAACAGGAGATTAAATGCCAATAACCTTCAAGGATATAACTGAAGGGCAGAACATGGTGGCTTAAAGATGAAGGAGGTATAATCATTAGAAGGTCTAGACTTTTATAAAACCAAGAATCATTCTTGTTTGTTTTTTTTCCTCAAACAAAGACTAAGGCAGAAATATCTAATAATTGCATATACAGTGAGAACAATGAATGAAACAACAAACAGCAGGAACAGCATGACATCTACACAGTGGTAAGCATACCAGGGCATTTTGTAAGATTCTGTTCGTAGATGAGCCGCACCTCCATGCCTCATGACATGCTCAATCCAGAAGACAGCATTGTCTAAAGGCTTCACTGGTACATCTCTGTTTAGTCTGGAAAGTCTTTGCATATTTTCCCGATATGAAGGCTCATAAAGAACTTCTTTTAAAGCTCGTAGGAAGGTGTTTTTGTCCATAGTTGCCACATCCACTGTCTTGGCAGCTCCCCTCACCCTCATTTTCGAAAGATTGTCAGGCTGATCCCAAATAAGACCAAAACCAACAATGGGAATACCATGATAGATAGCTTCTTGAATTCCATTGGTTCCTCCATGTGAAACAAAGGCTCTTGTCTTAGGATGAGCAAGGAGATCATTCTGAGGTATCCAGTTCATCAGTAAGGTATTGTTCCCCAGAGTAGGGGGTTTTTGCCCTTCATAACTCCAAACAACTTTCTGTGGAAGCTCTGCAAAAGCTTCAGCAATTGCATTGGCTACATCGTGGGGAAGCTGCTCAATCAAGGTGCCCAAAGACATGACAATGACACCATGCTCTCCAGAGCTCTGCACAAAGGCCTCAAGTTCTTTTCCAAGAGGTTTTGAGGGCTTGCATTGGAAACCACCCATATAGACAATATTTGGCATGGTAGGTCGTGGAAATTCAAAGACAAAATCACTTCTGAAGAGCCATAAATCTGCTCCTTGCACTATTTCAAAGTAGTTTACTTCTGGACCACAAACTTGACTGCACAGTGCATTAAAATTTGAAGACAGAAAATACCAGACCTGTAACTGTATGATTAGATATGTGATTACATTAAAAACTCTCTGGAAAAAGTTCATGTGGTCTGAGAATTCCAGCATTGGTGATGGGACATAAGAAACTGGTGAAGGAGCTATTGCATAATGGCCCTCACTATGGACTGTCCATCGAACATTGAAAACAATCGGCAGTTTGAGATAGTGACCTAATAGAATGCCACTGACCAGCACAGGGTCAGTAAGGTATACATTATATTTGGCATCTTTCAAGGACTGCACCAACTGCTGGTCCTCAGTTATTTGTGTGATCATATTCTTCTCGTTGTCAAACATTTCTACTTTTTTGTCCCACATCTCCTTCTCAAGTTTCTGGTGAGCTAAGGTAGAACCCTCTCTCAGGATTTCCAAGAGCTTGCTTATATAACTCTTCATGAATTTCTCATCAAACATCCCTGTGCTTTGTATAGTGATGGATGTGTAAAGAGGGGAAGTTTCTTCAATGTACCAGCTATCCATTGCCCTTATGACTGTAATATTGTGACCTTTGGCATGAAGTGCTTCAATCAAGATTTTCATGCTGATCCAGTGGCTGCCATCCACAGGGAAGACCAGAATGTTTCCAACTTGGACAGAGGCTACCAGCAGACTGGCTAAAAGCAGGGCACATGCTAGCACTTTTTGTCCATTCATTGTAGCACCTTCAGTAAAGGAAAGGGAGATAGAAGGAAACCCATTACAAAGTCAACTTACTGTACAATCATATAAAGTACCAGTACACAAGTATCTATTTCTTCCAACACACGACTGAAAACTGGTTTAAATGTAGTTTGTTTTCAGAGTCAGCAAAATTCTAGAAGTCTTGCAGCAGGGGTCTGAAAGTATTGCCCTGCAGGCCACATACTTCATACAGCCTGTTGTACATTTACAATTCATACTTAAATCCATCTCATAAATAATTATTACAGGTTTTCTCTGAACCCATTCATCATTTCCTTACCAGATGCTGTGGCTGGTTACCCAACATTAGCTGTATGAAATTTTAGGCTGATACTTACGTTAATCAAAGTAAAAATAGGATTCTGCATGCATGACAAACAGACAAAAAAATTCTGTGCTGCCCTTTTGTTTACAATGCATTTTTTCATCGAGCTTGGCTTTTAGAAGATCACCTGGCTAAAAACCCCTTGTAATTTCAGCTTGGGAGCTTTGCCTTAGAGACTTTATTTATTTTAACAAAATATGTCCAACCTCATTGTTGGCTCCAATGTCAGTTTCTAGTCATGTTGATACTAATCTAATGTGTAATGACTGAAGGGTAAACCAGTTGGAGAGTTTGGCTTTGATATGACTAAGAAAAAAACATTTTTGTTTCCAGCCAAAACTAAAGTGTTGTTGTTGTTGTTATTATTATTTCTCAGAAATAAAGGCCCTTAGGTTTCCCCTCTGAAGAAAACATTAGGAATGAAATGGGTTTAACATTGAAGAACTTAGAATAAAGAATTGATCCGTTACAACTACTAATAATGTGCTTTGTATAGTAATAATACAAGTACAGTTTTAACTGTTTTACTGATCAGTTTACCTTTAGTGGCTCAATTAACAAAAATACTCAAATTTAGCTAAAATGATTGTGTATAAGGTAAAATCACAATGATGCCACATACCTTTTGAAGGTATCTGTTCTCCCAAACAGATTATTTCACCATAATCCAAAAACACACAGGCACAACCAGAAGTAAAATAATTACCAGAATGCTGATGTGTAGAAGTTGGATCCTATAGATCCTATTCTGTAAAAAGGATTTACGTTTCTGCATGGCAGCAGAGTAAGCCGCATTTGCCCTGATAACCCATGTTAATGTTTTACCACTCATTGCCATAGTTATGGCTTAAGTAACAGTTCTTGAGGGTTATAACCTGTGGGTAAAATCACAAGTGTTATTTCAAAATGTCTGAAGTTATTTCATATGGCGAATACAACAGGATAGTAGAAACTGATGGCAAACACATCACTGGATATCATCTAGATTCCATCCTATTTTTATCTATATACATATATATATATATATATCCTTTTTTAATATAATGCTACTGTAAAGTCATGAACAAGCCACAATTATGCAAATGTCATGACAGAGGGACAGGAAACTTTTTGAAAAAGTTTTTTACCAGTAGGCAATGTCTGAGAGCATAGACAACTTTTCCCATCTGTTTAAATTTTAAGAAAATTTGTTAATGAAATATTTTAAAAGCCAATGTTTAGGGCAGTTTTGTTGTTGTATATATGATTTCCTCCAGAAAAAAGGAATAAAGTGCTGATCAAAATGCACATTATTCATAAAGTTTTTTTGAACAGTACATTGAAATTAAAAAGAAATAAATATTTGACATTATGTGGAGCTTCTACAAACTTCAAAAAAGTCATTTACATCCACATATTTTATTTACAAAAAATGTTTTTTGCTGATTTTTTGTTGGTGTTGTTTCCACTGACAGGTTCTATGGAGAATCAAAAATGGTTCTTCTATAGCATCTTGGCACGCTTAACCACTCCTAGGACCATGGTCATGATAGAAGTTAAGTTGAGAACTAACGAGCCCTAAACAGTGTCAGAATTTCCTATGAAACAAAATCCATCAAGCAATGTCTTCAAAGGATTTAAATAAACTTTAGATATATAATTGCCATTCTGCAGGACCCACCTTCTTTTCCTAACAAGCACTTCCACATTGGCCAAATATCTCAGTATATCTCATGAGTTCCAATCAAATTTAAAATAAACAATCAAATTTAAGAGGACTGTCGTGTGTGATGTGCTGAGACTTTCCTCATCAGTCAAGTCCATTATTTCAAGAATGCATGTGAATAGCTCATGATTTTCAAAAAATGAACTTCTACTCTGTAGCTACTGTTCAGATGCGACATGCTTTTAGGTACTACTTAAATTCAAGCCTGAAACATTTCTGACCAAAAGCAGACTTATCTTCTGCTTCAAATGTGATTTTGAATATAACAGAATATCTGCATAGAAGTAGCAAAGTTGAAATTGCAGAGTGCACAACAACCAGGTTTAAAATTACCAAGTGAATCTAGTCTGTATTAATTTGTCTTCAGGGAAATACAATTAATTTGTCCAGGGAAATACAAAATCCAGGATCATTACTTAAACATTTTCAAAACATTCAGACATATCTCGGCAAGTATAGTGAGAATTCAGAGATACCAATGCTCATGATTGACAACTGCATTTTTTATTATACAGCTATGTTTAACAGCGACATGTATGTTCTTTTTGCTTTTCTTTAGCAAGGGAGCCAAAAACTTTGTATATGAGACTTTTGTTGAGACTGACCCCCATTTGCATATAATGAGGATTGTTCCATTTAAATACAGTGAATATACTTCAGAATATGTGGACTCTGCTTGCATTGCTAAAAATTAGCCATGGTGTAATGAGGGTTTTGTGAAAATAATCATAATGTATTCTAAGGAAAAGCAAACAAAGCAGGGACAAAATGGAATGCAATTTCCTTTGTTCGGCCAAGTTAAGACTTGGCTTGACCTACTTTCCCCTCAGTTGGTCTCTAGTCTAAGTAAAAAAAGAAAGAAAGTAAGTGGATACAACCAGCAGAAAACATAAAAGTACCACTCGTTATGGCATTATTCCACTGTGTTGTTTTTAGTCCATGTGTTGTTTTTAACACATATATTCAATATATAACGCTACCAAGCATCATCTTGAAGCAACATCTCACAAAATAACAGAAAAAGAGTACTAATACAAATGCTGTGCTTCTAGTGAGTCACTGTTACTCTTCGGTGACGGATATGAGTGTCTCCATCATTCAAAAAGATTGAATGATTAAAGAATATTCCACTTCTAAACAGGATCTTCAAGAAATTCCAGCTTCTAAAATGGATCTTTGAGAATCTTCAGCTTAAGTTTCCAAAAGAATCTTCAAGAATCTTAAACTTCTAAAAAGAACTTCAACAATCTTCAGATTCACCAAAGGATCTTCAGCTTTCAAAAGAATCTTCCACAATCTTCATCTTCCAAAAGGGTCTTTTGTAATTTTCAAATTTCAAAAGGATCTTCAATAGTCTTCAGCTTCCAAAAGGATCTTCGATGAACCGTAGGATCCAAAAGGATTTTTAAGAATCTTCAGCTTTCAAAAGGGATCCTTATATGGTTTAAATGTGTATAGGTTAAATGTCTACACATGCTATTGACGTGAAAGAAAAGCACTTGACAGCTTGTAGTACACTAAGCTCTATTATATGCACGGAGAAATGTGACTGGTGCTCATTTACACAAAACATAAAAACAGAGAGAGTCAGAGAAACAGCATCCAGATTACATATTAAAGTTTTAAGACAGATGAAGACTTCCCAGTCACCAAGCTTGACACATCGTAAAATAGGCTTCCATGACTACAGGAATAAAGGAACTTTCAAATTAGTTATACTTATCGTACTGCAGGAGGCATTTCAAAAGGATGGGAGCTGTCATGATGAATTGGTGCTTTTCGGCAGCAGAGTATATAACATGCAATATGACAAGAACATTTATGAGTGTTATTTGTAGATCCTAGTTCTGCATCGTTACTTGCTCAGTAAACAACATTTTCTGTAGTTTCCCAAAGACCCAATCATTTTGCTCTCATTTACATTTCTTTAAAAAATTGCATTTGGAACAATGTAAAAGAAAAATACCTATTTTGAATCTGAAACTTTTAAGTGTAAACCTGAAGTTCCTTAATTAAAAGGATGAGGTATTTTCAAGGGCTTCAGTTGGTCAGAGGGTGGCTCTTCAGTGAAAAGCCTGGTAGTAATGAAGCAGTACATTTTTGTGTCTTTGCTATTTGTATTAATCAATAGCATCATAGCACTAAGACAACAGCTCCATTTCATGACATCTATGCTCAGGCCATAAACAAATTTTTGTAGCTACAGTTTGTAGTTCTCAAGTGCTATAGAATGATGGCAAAAATCATACTGAGATAAAAGAGAAAGTATAGCATACCTCAGTTTAGAATGCATTCTTAATTTAAAAGGAAATCAATTATGAATGTACAACAAAATAAGTGCAAATTTGAAAAGCAAAGTGAGAAAAAAATGTCCTAACAGTGTGACTAATGCAGTGGAAACCGTGAGTTTTAGCGTTAGGCTTTCATTTCAGGCAATAAATGCTAACGTTCAAAACTATGGTATGGAAGGCAGGGGTAGATTAATAAAACCTGTTGAAAAAGTGATTCAGTTCACTTGCCCACCCGACATCCCACACCATTGAGTTCTTTGTGGCCTGAGCTGGTTTCAAGGCCTCTCCAGACTCAGCTGACAGTGTTCTGCTAAAGCTGGTTTTCCATCCTCTGCCTGTAGCTGTCTTTCCCATCCCTGATCAGTCTTTTCAGCTCTCTCTGCACACTTTTCAGCTCTTCCTTGTTTCTTGACTTGAAGGCCCTCCTCTTCTGCTTGAGAACGGCCTTCATTTCTGGAGAAATCCAAGGTTTGTTATTTGGAAAGCACCACGCAGTCCTGGTAGTTACGATGTTATCCACACAAAAAGTGATGTAGTTTGTAATGCAGATCACAAGACTGTCAATCCCCTCCCCATGGTGCACATACAGCACTTCCCACATATTAGACTCAGAACAGTCCTTTAGAGCCTCCTCAGTCTCATCCAACCATCTCTGCACTGTGCAAGTGAATGCTGGCTCCCTGCATACTTAAGGCTCATCTACAGGGACATGATGCACCAGGTTGTGATTGGATCTTCCAAGGGAAGGGTGACATGTATGCTTCCTTAGTGTTGCCAGTGTTTTGTTGTCTCTGGTATGTCTCTGGCATGTCACATACTGGGTGAAAGTGGGCAGTGTGTAGTTCAAGGAGACATGGTTGAAGTCAACCGAAATAATGAACAGAGCCTGGGGATGTGGCGTCTGCCACAGATGCAAAAATTAGACAATTACAGAACAGAAATGTTCAAATCTAACACGAAACTGTTGTGCACGATGTAAGATTTAAGAAGTAGGAAATAAATGAAAAACAAGAGAATAAAGGTTAGGAAAGAAAGAAGAACATTTTTATTTGTTGTGATCACCCAGCCATCTTTAAATAGTGACATATTTTGGGGATTTCACACAGGGTATAAACTGTGTAAAAGATTTAGTTCAAGCCAATGGAGGAAGTATGAAAACTCAAATTTCACATGCTGACAAGACTTGAATGGTTATTAAACACCAAACACAACATGTGTTATTCAAAACAGACGCAGAACAAGTGTAGCCCCCCTGGGACCTGCATATGTGATTTTAGGTCAGTGAATGTAGGATTCAGATATGGCATAGTAGCTCACAACATCAGTGCTCTTTGTAAGTAAAAGTTGAGAATTGACTTATGCATGTACTCTAGGTTACAGTTGTCCCAGCAAAACCAGAATCAGCAAAAGCAGAATTAAATTCAAACTGTATCCAATTGTCTTAAATCAGGCTGCAAGATTGCCTCTAACATCAAATATTTCATGAAATTCTGACTCGACTAGAAAACTTTTATGTCTAGAAGTTCAGTGTGGAGAGTTGTGGTAGTTACACAGACTGATTAACTTCAGTTTTCCTCTGAGGAGTTAAATGTAGAGCTGTAATAGAGGTTTATCTAGCCCTATTTTCAAGTTAAAGGAATTATTCAGTAAGAAGTCTGATTTATATAGTCAAACTACAAATGTTGACATGTTTGGAGTCCATATTTTGCCTTGTGATTTATAAATGGGGCTGTTAGGTTTACAATGCAAACAAACAGTATAAGTCAATAGCCACATTGTTTTCATTAATACATCACCAAAAACTTCTTTGTACCCACTCAAACTGCATTCAGGTGGTACAGACAGACACAGTATGGATGTGCTCGAGGACAGGATGATTTACTGTGAAGAATAAAACTGAACAAAAATTTACACTTGTTCTCCTGAGGCGGTTCATTAAAACAGACCCAGTTGATTAATAAGGTGCTGTCACCTTCATAGCAAGTCATATAATGTTCTAAGCCACATTCTCAAGTCTTCATGTAGTTTGGGTGGGTCAAGAGAAATTTTTATGGATGTATTTTTTATGCAAGTAGCTACATTTCTTACTTAAAATACCGTTTTGTCCTGTTTCATGGGACTTTTATTTTGTCAATCTTTAAATCCTCCTTTTGGTTTGTCCCATGACTCCCATTAGTTTGAACTGGCTCTTGTTTGTTGCCCTTTATTTAAGTAATTTCTATCAGCGGTTGGTGTCTTTCCGCTTTCATACCTGCCCTAACCACATCCCTCTTTCTTTCGCTTTCACTCCTACCCTACCCTTTAATTCCTTCCCCTTTGTTATTGTTATGTTTGACTGTTTTATGATTTGTTTCTTGTTCTGGTTTTCAGTTTTGTCTGGCTCATGCTTCCCTGTGTGCAAATGGTCCTTTTGTATTTTGTGTATGTCTCTCTAAAAGCTGTTCCCTGTACTGTTTCACCTTTGCTGCATGAGCCAGTGCTTCATATCCCTTTTGCTGTCTGTTTTCACAGCTTCACAATTTCACAGATCCCGTACATGCATCCAACTTTACACCCCCACCTACCCCTGTGACATAAAGGCTGAAAACATATCTTGGCTGATCAACTACATTTAGGGTAGCTGGAAAATCAAAAACTGTTTTGTGCTGACTACTTCTGTAATCTGGCTAAAATGAATCCTAGCTCTTGAACATATAATGTTTTAGTTTAAAGAAAAATCTAATTGGACTATTTTCCTGTCCCAGTGTAGAAGAGTACATATGCCTACACCTGGTCATCTACTCTTACTGTCCACACTACAAAAAAAAAAACAGCAGGCTAGAAGCTGAATCTTATTATTATAGATTATTTAAATTCATAATTAATGCTGCTGCTCCTTATGCACATCATATCAATTATTAGAGAGGCTCTCAAAGTGAGGCTGCAGCCTGGTGGCTAATACAGCTTCTTTTTCCCCTTTCACACTCGCACTCTCTCTCTCTCTCTCTTGCTGTCTGACTTTCTGCAGGACTGAGGCAAAGAGAATTTCAAGGCCTCCAATCGCTTCAACAAAGCAGTGTAGGAACTTGCCCTTCTCTCAAAATCTCCAAACATTAATAACTGAGATCTACTGGATCCATGGGAGGAAAGCAAACCACTTATTATTATTTGCAAACCTTTTATTATTACAAGCAAGTCCTTGATTTTAGGTGCACTTTGTTCCCACATCTCTATTGTGGAAAGTGTGGCACTATGCATTCTACAGTGGGAACTTCCATCTTTAGACACTTGTTGCTGCAAGGGAGATGTCACTTGCGTTGACAGTGCTCATATCATAACACCTGCAACAATCTGTTCATACTCAAGAGTCTCAAGAGTTCTGTTAAAAACCATGGAAATATTGAAGCATCTTATACAGTGAGCATGTAATCCAACAAAAAGCTATGTTCTTCCTTTGGACAGATGAGCAAAGATAGATATTCCAACTCAGTTTGACAGATTAGGTTTTTAGTCAAGTCAAGTAGTCAAGTAGGTTTTTATTGTCATTTCTACCATATACACACAGTACATAGTAAAAACGAAACAACGTTCCTCCAGAACTATGGTGCAATACAAAGGCAGAACAGAACAGAAAACAAGTGCAAACAGGACCGAACACAAGAGCGACAATACAACTAAATGAGACAACACAAGACAATGTTCAGTGCAATTGACAATGGCTACATTGGGGGTTAAAAAAAAGTATTTTGACTGGCACTGTATTCAAGCAGCAGAGATGTGCAAAGATGCAGAACAGATTTTACAGAAATTTACATGTGCAAAAAAATTTAGAACATCAATGAATATGTGCAATTTTAGAACCGTATAAATATAATTGTAGCAGCATAAAAACCATGACAGAAAATGTCATGTATACAAATGTGTAATATAAAGAAAAGGGTATTTTATCTGGTTATTAAAGTCTGAGCTGTCCAAAGGGGTAGGGTGAGGGAGAGGAGGGGAAGGGGGTGATTGGTGGTGGTGTGTGTGTATGTGTTTTTATGCTTCAGTTCCGGTTGAGGAGTCTGATGGCCTGAGGGAAGAAACCGTTCCCCATTCTGGTAGTGGAGGCCCGTATTCTACGGAACCTTTTTCCAGATGGGAGGAGGGAAAAGAGAGTGTGTGAGGGGTGAGTGGGGTCGTCCACAATGCCGGTGGCCTTGCAGAAGCAGTGTGTGGTGTAAATGTCTGTAACAGAGGGGACTCCAATGATGATCTTAGCTGTTCTCAGAACCCTCTGTAGGGTCTTGCATCCTGAAACATTGCAATTCCCATACCAGGTTGTGATGCAGTTACAGAGAATGCTCTCTATGGTCCCTCTGTAGAAAATGGTGAGGATTGGGTGTGGAAGGTGCGCTCTCCTCAGTTTTTGCAGGAAGTAGAGATGCTGTTGAGCTTTCTTGGTGACGGAGCTGGTGTTGAGGGTCCATGTGAGGTTCGCCGTGATGTGAACACCAAGGAACTTGGTGCTCTGGATGACCTCAAATCATAGTGAACTGGAACTTTTTTGACTAAGTTTGAGTTCCAGTTCACTATGATTATTGTTCTCTTTGTTTAGATTGATCACTTAATGAAATGGCAACTTTATTAATCTTGTCCTGTATACAAAAAACATCCTCCTCCCCCTGGGTTTCCGTAATGCAGGCTAAGTTAGCATTACGCATTCTTATAAACTGTATTTTCATATTCAATCCAAAAACAATAATATATTGACCATTATCTAAAGATATTAATTTCCTAACAAATTTAAGAAGATTTGAGTCAATTGGACAATACTTTACTACCCTGTTGTTACAAAATCAAAATTCTAAAACTCTCTTGTTCCCCTTTAAAGTGCTTTGTTTGAACATCAGGCCCTGTCAATGTACCCAACTCCCTTTGCAAACTGTTTTTTATGCATGTTTTTGAATGTCTTCCTCTTTTGGTTGGTGTGTGCACTGTGGTCAGCAAAGAACATTAACCTCTCTTCTACCTTCATGAAAGGAGTTGTGTTTTCTTTGCAACTCTAGCCCCTTGCTGAATGGAATGTCAATCTTGATAATTAAGAATGTTAAATATTAGTTTGCAAACTGTTGGATAGATATGGTGTGCTAAGTATCCATTCATTGTATAGATAGACTACAAAAAGCTATCAATTTACCCTACAGGCCAGGATCCAAGAACCTCAAGCCTGACACCCTCTCACACCTTTACAAGCCCATCAAGCAGCCAATAAGACACCCAATTCCATCATGCCCACTCACTGTGTTGTGGCCGCTGGGCATTGGGACATGAAGGCCACAGTCAGGGATGCCCAATGAGGAGAAGACAATTCTGGTTCACTTCAAATTTCTGGAAGGTCTTCTGTTGTTTAATTGGGGCATCAGTCAGTCCTTCCTTGGGGTTTCATCCCAAGTCTAATGGGTGAACTGAAAGGGTCAACCAGGACCTTGAGAAAACCCTAAGGTGCGTGGCCTCCTCCAATCTCTCCTCCTGGTCTTCAAAGTAGGTGTGAGTCGAGTGCACCCACAACACCCTGCATCACTCATCTCTCAAAATGTCCCCTTTTGAGTGCCATAGTGGATTTCCACCTCCATTTGACGATCAGGAAGAGAAGGTAGAGGAGCCTTTGGCCAAGTATATTCACATACAGCAGCCATAACATCTGTGAGTACAGTACCATGCTCAAATTCTACACAGGAAGAAATGCACAATGTGCTGTTTCATGCTAGATTCGTGACAGATTTGATCAGATTTATTATTTTATCCCCCTCAGATAACAGCATTTTCTGTAAATATTTAGCTAGTATGGGACCACTACCATCTCTAAATTCTGTGGGCGTGGGGCATTATGTGACTGTCATACCCACCCCCACAGCACCTGTGGTGAGGTAAGATGACAGAACTGAAAGAGTGGGGAAGCTTGTGAAACTTAAATGCTGCTGCTGCTGCTGCTGCTGCTGCTGCTGCTGCTGCTGCTGAAATTTCATAAGTTATTGCATTGGATGCTCAAGCACACAAGCATAAAGGCCAGCAGTACTGCACTTGGTAATAGTGTCAGGATGACCCAAATTGCTTGCCTTTTTTTTTTTTGACTAAATCTCATTCAGTCAAGGCAGTCTGTGTCTTCTGAGCCAAATGTGCTTTGCACTAGAATTTTTAAATTCAAATTCAAAAAAATTCATGCACATTTTTTCACCCATTTAACACTGAACGCAGTCATGCATCAAGAAACACACCCACACACCCACACCTACACCCCCACACACACAGATAAGCATGTAATGTAAAGCAAAGTCATTCTGAGACCACCCTGCAATCCTGATTTGATTCCTTATCGCTGATATGCAGTTGTATGCAAAATCTTGAACACGACGCATTCTTAATGAAGGCCAAAATTAACAATTAACAAACAGAAATGAACTGGGATCAAAAATTGACCAAGGGCTTTGACCAGCTCAGCTTAATCCGAAACCAACTGTAATTCAGTATACTCTCATTCAATATATTCTGACTAGGCACTCTATTTAGACTAAACTAATAAAAATAATGAGTTGGTTTCCCGGACAGGGATTAAGCCTAGTCCAGGATTATGTAGTGCTGTGAATAGAGATTTTCCAATGAAAAGGAAAGGGTATTTCAAGACTAGGCTTACTCCCTGTCTGGGAAACCGACCCCTTATGTTTTTCTTCTAGCATACCAAATGGCAAAGTACCAAAAATGACTAGATAAGATAGCCAGTGAACATTGATTGTGAACATACATCACAACCGTCAATATCTCAACCTGCTTAAACCACATCGAGTTCAATAAGGCTTAGATATCTCGCATTTACAACTGCTTTGTGAATACCAACCCTGTTGTTGTCTTAAAATGCAGCTTGTAGTGCTGAATTTTTGTCTATTTTTATAGCTCCTTGTGAGTCATTCTTGTGTCCTAAACACCATCCACATGTCTGTCCCTAATGAAAAGCTGGATGAGGAGTTTGTTGGACATTTTGGTTGTGTGTTTTTGGAAACACTTTTAGCTATTTGTGTGATCATTCAGTTTTAGTGTTAGCAACATTGGTTTTGCAGTTGTAAACTAAAGAAACAGCATTTAAACTAAATATGTCTTTGCTGATCAGCAGAGGAAAATGTATAAATTAGATTTTTCGATAAACTGGTCCTTCAAACAACTACAAATATCATAAAACAAAAAACTGGCAAGTTGCATCGAGTGCTTTAAATATCCAAACTAAAATGTTAGGAGTAACATATGTTTTTCTCTTGGAAAAGTAATTGGAAGGAGTACAAGCATTCAAATGCAATTATATTAGAGGACTAGAGGACTAATCCTGTTATTTTCCACCTTTCCTGACCTCTGAAAAGGCTAGATACAGGTTCCTTGAGTTCATAAAGTTAATATTAAACTCGGCTACAGTCAAGAATGCTGACTAATCCAAATGAAACAAGTGAACTTGAACCTGGCTACATTCATGTAACCATGCCTTAAGCATGTCATTGCAATGCCATAAGTTGTCATCACAGATAATGTTCAATAATATAACAGGGTCATTTTACCATTTAACCAATGATTGTTATGGCTGACTTTAGTATTTGATATTGTGACCATAAGCATGTGACAAAATGTTATAAGATCTGGCATATTTTGTTATGACATATTTTAATGTTATTTATTTGTTATACATTTATTATATGTACTGAAAAAGCCTTGTGGGGAATCATGTGACTAGCAGATTCAGAGAAGATAAGGTTGATCAAATCAGAGTAAGTAGTAACCATTGCTGGTCCTGTGGTAGAAAGTTTTTTTTTGTTTTTTTTTAAGTGTGGGTCTATTACAATGTAGTTCAGCTTCATTACAGTAATGTCAGATGTTGTTCATGCTTGTCTGATTATGTCTGTCTTGAATGCATGCCTCAGCGCTGGTCACTGTTTGTTTTGAAGCATTTTTTATGGTTTATGATGCAATTTTCCACTTTTCTGAGTCAGAGGAACCACTGTGGCCAAGAGGAAAATACATTTCAAGCGAGTGTGTGTGTGTGTGTGTGTGTGGTGTGTTTAAGAGAGAGATATAGTGAGAAAGAGAAGGAAAAAGAAAGAGAGAGGGAGAGAGAGAGAGAATGTGGAACAGTGCATATACAGATTATCTGAACGTTTAATGCACATACAGACCAACCCCACACCCACACACACACACACACACACACACCAATTTGAAACTCTCAGCTGTTCAGACTGCTCGCTGTGTCGAACAATTTTTGTTAACTGTGACATTTTGCCCACTCAGCTTAATTCTCACACACACATGCACTCACTCTCTCACACACACACACACACACACACGTGTGTGCACACACACCCGTTCAATGGTCACTTTGCCTCAGTTATGTCCTTGAGGCGGTATTAGTTTAAGCTCCAAAAAGCCCAACAAGAAAACAGACCACCAATTTTCTCAAAAATCAAGAAATAATACCATTCCGGCAAAGGGTTGTACACATTCCACTTATTGGATTAATACGGGGGATGTTTAATCAAACTGAATGCAACCGAAGCTGCTACCACAGTATATTTAATTACGTATGAAATATGATTAAGGTTTTCCTGGTATAAGTCTTCACAGCCAGAAAGTTACTTTGCCTGTACCTCACTACTTCCAGTGGTGAACACCAAGCCCTGCTAGTACAACGACCATGTTAAATGTACTTTAAAAAGCATTGTAAGTTATAGTAGCTACACTACTTAAATATATAAATAAATATATATAGGTATTATAGCTAGCTACTCCAACTTACAATGCTTTTACCTGATAGGGACAGAAAGTCTTAAGCAATAATTCCTTACATGTAGACAAAAGATTTGGGGTTAAACATCTTTCAGAAATCTGAAAAAAGTGAAAATAGGAGCACTGGTCCAAACAAGACTGTAAATCTTTAATCAGGTAGGCTGTAAATTTTTAATCAGGCCTGAAATTTAGAATCCAAGAGTCAATAATAAAACTTCACATCGATCCAAGGGTCAATAATAAAACCTGACATTCCTAATGACAATATCCATTAAGTTTGGTAGCACCTTGTAGCAATGATGATAGTGACCATACAATTATTCATTTGAAAAATTAATATGTTATTCTCATGTTAGCATTGTGGACGTTGCTGCCTACAATTTAGCAGAACAGTAAATTAATCAGGGTCATTTTTGCAACCAATGGAACTATGAACTTTTGCCAGTTGTGAACTTTTTGCCAAACATATATATATACACACATATATACAGTTCTGTGAAAAAGTATTTGCCACCTTCCTGATTTCTTATTTTTTTGCTTTTTTGTCACACTTAAATATTTCAGATTATCAAACAAATTTAAATATTAGGCCAAGATAACCCAAGTAAACACAAAATGCAGTTTTTAAGTGATTTTATTTATTAAGGAAAAAAACTATCCAAACCCACATGGCCGTATGTGAAAAAGTAATTGCCCTCCTTGTAAAATCATGAAGTAACTTTGGTTAATTACATTGTTTGGAAAGCTGAATGCAGTTCCACTAGACACATCCAGGCTAAAAGATATATATAAACCCTTGAAATTCACGGGGGTAAAGTTCTAAGAGAACCCATGAATTGTGAAAAAATGCAGATTTTGGTGCATTTGTATTGGTTTATTCATCATGAAATGTTCCCACAATGTAAAAGGCAGCTGCTGTGTTCATATAACAGAAAACATGTAAATATATATTTTTTGAATCCTCAACCAATTGGACCATTGATTGCCTAATGCCTTTCTTCCTAATTTTCCAACCTTTACCTGGACTGCATTAACATTGCACATTGATTACTCTATGTGTCAGCCACTAATATTGACATAATATGTGCGAAAACTGTCAATTGAATGATGCTCAACAGATCATCTTTTGAGGCTGGCCACTGGTAATTCATTGTTACAGTGAGCTTTTCCTGCACTGTAGGCATTTCTACTCCAAAATGTAACATGAAGTTGCTTCAGGCATTTTCCTGGAATCATAAGAATGACTCCATAAGTCTTGGATAAATAAATCTCTCCCTGAGATCCCTCTGCAACTGTTTTGGTCATTTTCAAATCATATTTCATCTATTACAAACACACCATCAGAATTTCTTTCATTTAGGTCCTGCCCAGTCACTGTAATTTCTATGCTGAATAGCACACCGGTATCAATAAAACTATATTTTAAATGGAAAGCAGTTCCAACCCTTGTATACCCCTGGCAGACTGCCAGTAAATCTCGGGGGACAGGTTTAATATTTGTTTGCATGTATAGTGTAATCTAGACTGACACAGTTGAATCTTCACGGTAGAAGCAGTATCATTCTACGGTCTGGGTAAAGGTAGGTACAACAACATTCCCTTGATGATTAAATTTGAAGTATTTCAGATGGAAAATTTAAAAAGCATGCATTAAAAATATGATTAATTAAAACTGCATTCAGCAATCAGTCCAATTTCCACAGACATTCTGTGCATTACTCCTTTAAAAGCTACTGTGAGACTTGTGCATTGTAAACTATCATTGTGACATTGGCAGCCACAAGGAATGATGACGCTGAATGATGGAGTGATGCCACAAAAGAATGACCTTTGGATTCTTAAAGATCCCTGAATAGATGAACTAGTTAAAAACATTTAAACCTCAGCATAACATAAAGGGTAAGGATGACTACAGTAGACAGATTGCAGAGTGCAGGATGTGCACACAAAAGGCTCCTTGAGGCTGGTGAAAGAGAAAGATGACCAATAAAAAGCAAACAGCTGGGCTTGGCATAGCTACAACGTCACCGTAGTTCCAATGACCTTGCTGGCTTGCTCTTTTCCCAATCCCAGCTGAATAAAGTTAGATTGAGATTCATGTTCTCGTTCTCACTCTCATCCTCTGACTAATGCACGTCTTTATCCATCCCGTTCCCCTCCACCCCTCTTAAAAGCCTTTTCTCCACTGCTCTGATTTTACACCCAACCAGCACATTCAATTTGCAGTATTTCAAGAACGAGAGCTGCATTCCTCTATAAAGCTCTAAAGAGTTATTCTCTTATTTTGCACCAAATATGCACATCTTCATGCCATTAGGCTCAAATATTTACTATTACTGACAGTAGACTTGGACCAGCTTGCCTATCATGTTGACTGCCCAGAATAAGAGAACAAATGGACCAAATTGTCTTTAAAAACATACGGTTCAGTTCACTAATACTGACAGTGTACATGACATACAGCAACATCACTGCATATATTGCATATTTGTATATGATTTTGCTTCCACTTGAGCATGGAATGTAGGTAGTTGAACAATAGTTAGGTACATGTTTTGACAGAAATGTTATGGCTCTGAATACAGTTCCACCAGGGTTGGCTTATATCATGCAGTATCAGCAGCTAGGAAATCAAAACGCAGTGCTGAAACAGTAAGCACACCTTACCTAACATTTTCAAGGCACACTTGAAAAAAAGAACCAGTGATGCCTGTGCTAGTCATTTTTATGCTTGTAATATATGAAACCTTGTAAATTCTAGCAAAGAAACAACAAAAGACCATAAATGATACTGTAAGAAATTTGCTAGCATTACAAGGCAAAATTTTACAGGTTATGTTGGGGCATTTGAGACAGACTGTCCTGGTCCATGAATACAAGCTCTCATGTTTTCATTTCATTTATTACTAACGAAGTTTGTACAGACAACATGTTACATACTGGATTATTGGTTTATGCTCAGTGTTTGCAAGCAGCAAGCCACTGCTTAATTTTTTTGCCCAGACTTGCTAGCAAATCTTGTACTGTGCCAGCAATGATTACTACTTGTTTCTTTGCTAGCTTTTACAGGACAGATCTGAACAGGACATGTTGATGAAGTTGAGGTATGACCCTGTTAAAAACACGGTTTATTTCAAGCATTTTCATTCTAGCCATTATTGGCATGACTAGTGCAGGTAGTGATGGAGATGTGTCACTGGGGCTTGAGAAACCAACAATGTCACTGAAGGGCAGAGGCCAGAAGGGGTTGTATTTTCTACAAAGCATGCCCTGATGTCTTGTCTGAATTCTCTATCCTGAGATTTTGCTGAATTAATTGTAAAAAATCAAAAGCGTGCGATGTAGAGGAGCAGGTGCTATATGTTTTTGTCCTTTTGTGTGGCACTTTTTATATTTGTGTGTGCAGATTGTGCAAAAGGAAATCCCAGAGCCACAGACGCAGCAGTTTTTTTTCTCAGGGTTGTGGCCACCAGCTTACAAACAATTAGTTCTAACTCTATCATAGTGAAATGAGGCTAACCTGGTCAAACTGAGCACAAAACACCAACAATTGACATAACAGAAACATTAAAAATCTATTCCTTAGAATTAGAGCAATATAGACAAAAACAACTGTGATTAACTGCCTCCTCTGCAATACAGTTTGAGACGTGTGATAGTGAGTAAAGCTAAATATAAATAATTCAAATTCATTACAATGAAAATTTTAAAAAATATATATTAAAAAAAACAATTCTTGTGAGACTTCTGTGCTACTGTTCCATTTGCCTCTCATGATAACAGCCTGTATAGCAGCAATATAGACTATATTCTCATATCCGGACCGAACTGCAAGTCATTCCAGACCCAGTCCTCACATCATATTAGAAATGCATTGATGCAATGCAATTAAGTGTATGTTTCAAAAAATTATTAGTTCTGTAAAGTCTAACATATTTTAGATTTTTACGGCAATGTTGCACCCTCAAAGAGACAGGACTCCGTCCTCTTCTGCTTTCTCTTTTGGCAACTTTTTATTCTCCCAGTTCGACATTGGAGTTTACATAAATCATTGAATGTTTGCACGCTTGTTAGCACTACACAGCTCTCTCTCTAAAAAAAGAAAAACTCCATCGCGCCCGTCACTGCTGATGTCACACACCACGTTGACTTTAACCCCTTAGCAGCCAACAAATGCAAATAACTATAACTACCAACTATAGATGGATATTTTTTAAATAACTAAAAGGAGACTACAGAACTGAAATATACCCCGAACTAAAATTATATCTATTTTAGATTAATAAAAGATAAATTGTGAAATCTGGCTCGCAACACCCTCCCCTACTAAAAAAAATGTTGCCGAACATTTTCTTTCTCCCCATTCAACAATATACAACAAAACATTTTATGACATATGAATAAACAGGTAAACACTTCCACACACATCACACATTTCAGGATAGTTAGGCTATACTGTCTCTCAGTATTACTTTCTTGACCAAAGTCTCTCATGGCTACAACACAAGACTAAATGTCCATAGTCCTTTAGCATTGAAGGGTGGATAGTCCATAGAAGCATTGGAGGGCCCCCCAATCTTCACAGTGGGACAAGGAAAATACCACATACACCCAACATTATGTGACTACACATTTTAAAGCCATGCATCAAGTAGACCCATAGTATACACACTACTGTCTTAAACCTCTTATCTCAGGATAGTAAGCCTCTTCTCTGTTTTTTACTGAAACAAAACTCAGAGTACCTGCTTCTGTTTAACTGTAATATGTGTCAATCCCATATCACCTGTGACTTAAAAAAAAAAGATTAAGCTATCCTATAAGATTGCTTATGTGCTCTTTTTAATGTTTACTAATTCTGAAAAGGATATATGTATGACGATCTGACCAGGGGGTCACAGCTGATTCCTGAGCGGCTGGTCACGCTCACAGGGCAGGTCTTCAACTGCTGTAAGGTTGGCTGGCCTATCGGTCATACGTGTAAACACGCCAGGGCTGTCTGGTTCTTTTAGGCCTGTCCCTCCACGTTTCAGCATTGCTCTGCTCACTCTCAGATTCAACAGTTGGAGTTTCAGTGCCTTTTTCCGTGTCATGTCTCTCCTCCACCTGCTCTTCAGGTTCTTCTCTGAGTGTTTCCCCCCTGGGACAGAACTCTTCTGCTTCTACATTGAGGGGAGGCTCAGCATGTGTAACAGCTGTCCACATATAAGGCTCTTCTTCACTGGAACTGTCTGTGTCTATTTGGTCAGTGTTGATTTGATGATGCTTTCTTGTTATCTGCTTTGGCTTGTTTCCACTGTTTTTGTCTCTCGGGTAGCGTCTGCAAACCTCTGCTTCTTCTAGGTTACGGTGTAACACTCTCCTTCTTCCCATCCCTTGCAATGGCTCGATCACATACACTCGACTGTCTGGGCCTGTCTTCTCTCCTTGACAATATGGATCCTGTCTTCCCAGTAACTGTGCAGTTTCCCGGGACCCTCCATGGGTGTGAGGTTTCTTTCCAGGACATGGTCACCTGGTTCAAGAGTGGAACTCCATGTTTGTCGATTGTAGTTTTTCTGTCCCCTCCTTGCACTCTTCAAGTTCTGCTTTGCAATTGCATAGGTTCTTGCATAACTTCCCTCCATTTTTCCACATAGTCAGTGTGTAACCAGCTCCTTCCTTCTTCTCTCTTCAGGAACATCAGATCAACAGGCAAGATTGGTTCATGGCCAAAGAGAAGAAAGAATGGAGAAAATCCAGTTGCTTCATTTACAGTTGAGTTATAGGCATGGACAACTTTGTTCAGGTGTTCTTTTCCATCTTGACTTCTGAGACTCTTACAATGTGCGCAACATACCCAACAGCGTTCTATTGAAACGCTCTGCAGGATTACCTTGCGGGTGGTATGGGGAAGTGCGGGAATGACTGATACCACTATAGTCTTGGAGCTTGCAGAAAAGAGTATTTTCAAACTCTTTCCCTTGATCGTGGTGTATTTTAGATGGAAAACCAAAGCACATAATAAAGTTATCGAAAAGCTTTCTTGCTGCCGTCTTCCCAGATTTATCTTTTGTTGCGTAAGCCTGGGCATATTTGGTAAAATGGTCTACTCGTAGGAGTATGTACTCCTCACCTCCCTTACACTTATCCAAGTGCAGGTAGACAATAGAAATCATCTCAAATGGTGGAGAGGTCTTAATGCTCTGGATAGGTGTTCTAGTTATACAGTTAGGTTTCCTCCTTTTTATACAGCGACACACCTGAGCAATGCAGTGTTACATTTCTTGTCTCATCTTAGGCCAGAAGAAGCGCTCCCTTGCAAGAGACACCATCCTCTCTGTGCCTAAGTGCCCCATGTCCTCATGTAGATGTTTGTAGACAATGGTTTTTAAAGAATCAGGAACGACCAACTGCTTTCTTGTTGTGGTCTCCCTTTGAAGAATGCCATCCTCATCAATCTGCAGTCGGGGTCGCTCCCTAAGGAGCCGTCTGACCGTTTCATTTTCTGCCAGTTTGTCCTTATGTTTTAGGTAGATATGTGTCTTTTTCAGGACCAAAACTCTGCTTATGGCTAAATCTGCATTTTTGGCATCTCTGATATCTTTAACTGCAAGAGGTCGAATTGTTTGTGAGATAGTACAGCCCTCTGGCAGTGCATCTGGATTACAAGTGACAGCAGAGATCCAATTTACTTCTTCTGTTTTCCCTTTCTCCAGAGCTTCCCCAATGCATTCAAAGGCATCTTGCTGGAGTTCTTCTGTGCATTCTTACATAATCTCATCAATGGGCTTGGCCCTTCATGACAAGAAATCTGCATCTCAATTTGCTGATCCAGGCCTGTATCTAAGAGTGAACCTATAATCCGCTAACTCAACCACCCAGCAGTGTCCAGCTGCATTGAGTTCCCCTGACTTTGTGACATATGTCAAAGGAATATCATCACTGTACACGGTGAAATGAGGCGCTTGTAACAGATAATCACGAAAGCGCTCCGTTACAGCTCATTTCAAATGCCAGGAATTCTAGTTCACCAGACTGTAGCTTATAATTATTTTCTGCTGCCGTCAGTGTCCTTGACCCATATCCCACTACTCTAAGAACACCCTCTTGACGCTGGTACAAGACTGCACCTAAGCCATCTTCTGAGGCATCCATATGCAGTACAAGGGGTTTCTCTAAATCTGGATAGGCCATCACTGGTGGGTTTGTCAGTTGGTCTACAATTTTGTTCAGTATCTCTTGGTGGATCATTGTCCACTGAACTGGGTGGGATGGTGGCAGCTGAGCAGATTTGCGGTTACTTCCCTTTTGCTTTTGACTTTGTTTTTGTTCGCACTTGGGTCTTGCTAACAGGTCGTAAAGAGGTTTGGCTGTCCTGGAGAAGTCATGTACATAGGTCCTGTAATAACTGAGGAAACCCATCAGCTTTCTCACTTCTCTCACTGTGGATGGCGTCTCATGCTTCAAAGCCTGCACTGCTTCCACCTCTTTGGGATTCATTTTATATCCCTCTGCAGAGATTACGTGACCCACATAACAGACCTCATGTTTGAAGAAGTCACATTTCTTTGGCCTGAGCTCGATACCACATTCTCTTTGTTGTTGCAGTACTCTTCTCACATTTTGGATGTGCTGTTCAAAGTTAGAGCTAAGGACAAGTACATCATCCAAATACGGGACACAAACTTTGTCTCTGAGACCTCCCAGGCATCCTTCCATGTAGCGCTGAAAGGTTGCTGGTGCATTAGTGAGACCAAACGGAATACGTACCCATTCATAAAGCCCCATTCCCAAATTCTCTAGAATCTCCTGTATCCTCGGAATGGGATGTCGGTCAGGCAGTGTCTTCCCATTCAGAAGCCTGTAGTCTACACACAAACTGAGACCCCCATCTTTCTTCCGGACACATAACACAGGCGAGGAATATGAAGAACAGGACTTCTGGATCCAGCCTTGGTTGAGTAAGTCCTGTATGTGTGTTCTCTTCTTGGTAAAGACGCCTAGGGATTGCATTGTATGATTTTTGTACAGGCACACTGTCTTAACTTTTCTCTGGATGATGCAGAATTTCAATCTTGCTAGTACTGGCTGAGACATTTTTTGCTTGACAACCTGATGCCCAGTGTTCTATGCTGCCACACTTATAACAGTGATCACACCTTCTATCCGGATTGGACACTTGACACTTCTGACACTGTCTGATATTTGTCTTCTTGGGTTGTGATTGATATTTTTGGTCAGACTGTTCACATCCTCCCATTGGTTTGGGTTTAGACGTCAGGTGCAAACTGGCAATTTGAGTGGTGAGGCTCTGGATTGCTTCACATATGTCTTTGTTGCCTTGGTCAACCTTTTCCATCAATGTATCTCGTTTGGTTGTCTCACAGTGTTTGTTCTTACTATTTGGTTTGCGTACGCAACTTTCTTTTCCCATTTCCTCATTTTCCTCAGTAATTGCTGCGACTTTGATCATCGTTGCTCTTGACATAGTTGACAACTTACTCTTCCTCTCCATCTCCATACTGTATGCAGAGGTCATTTTCTCCAGGAGGGCTTCATCTGTCACCTTGGGATTTTGCAAGTATGGTTTCATGTCTGCTCTGATGGTGTCATCAAATAGCCCAGTGAGCACTGTTTGAAGAAACTTATTTTGGATAAGCTCTGGACTGTACTTCAAACCAGATTTAACTCTTTCAGAGGCAAAGACAATTTGTTGCCTCAGGTCCATTGCTCGCATCAGAAACTGAATTGGTGTTTCTTTTGGCTCTTGTGCCGCACGTGTGAGGGAGTGGTATAGCTCTGTGGCATCTTTCTTAATGTAATGAGTCTGCAATATTTGATATATAATGTCAAATCCACTCTACTTTCAAGATAACTTTTGAGTTTTGTGCCTGGAGCTTTGGCTTGAATGATGGCCTCAACAATCATATCCCTTCTTCAATGCCCTCTGAATTTGTTTTTCCAAACTGGTGTATGTTAATTTATCCTTTTGATTCAGTTCTCCAATTTGTCCCATTATGCACCAAGGGAATGTTTTGACTGACAACAGAGGCTGCTTCAATTGCATTCGGGACAGAAACACTGACTACTTGCTCATTTGTGCAGCCGAGTGCAATTGCATTTTCGCCCTCCGGGTGGTGCTGTTGCGGCAAGGATTCACCATTATCACCATTTCTCTTTTTAACCTCGTCAATCGTGTCATTTAATTCTAATAACAGAGACATCCCTTCATCTTCTCATGAAGTAACTTGTTCTCCCTCTAAATAATGGAGAATACGCCTCCTCAGCTTACGAGGTAAGTCTTTCTCCCCTTTACTTATACTTAAATCAAACGCTGTGCAGATATAATTCAATTCCGATACTGACAGCGTCAATAACTTCTCCTCTATCTCCCCAATAACGTCCTCCCGGCCTGACGACATTTGCTGTGTTTGGGACATGATGGAGAACTCTTACTGCCATTTGCTGTGTTTGGGACATGATGGAGAACTCTTACTGCCACTGTCTCGTTCTTGAGCACTGACTGCAAACTCCAACCGGGCAGAAACACCAAGTTTATGTTGCACCCTCAAAGAGACATGACTCTGTCCTCTTCGGCTTTCTCTTTTGGCAATTTTTATTCTCCCAGTTCGACATTGGAGTTTACATAAATTAGCACTACACAGCTCTCTCTTGAAAAAAAGAAAAACTCCTTCGCGCCCACCGCTGCTGACGTCACACGGCACGTTGACTTTAACCCCTTAGCAGCCAATAAATCCGAATAATCTACCAACTATAAATTGATATTTTTTAAATAACTAAAAGGAGACTACATAACTGAAATACACCCCGAACTGAAATTATATCTATTTTAGACTAATAAAACATAAATTGTGAAATTGTACTTGCAACTGCAATCCTTAGATTAACCGAAGCAACATTGTCAGACGCTGCACATATGAGGCAACGCTGACGCGCTTCAATTCTCAGGCTTCGCGTCCACATTAGCAAGTCGGCTAAGGCTAAAAGGGCATTCAAGTGCAGTCCTGCGAGCACGAGTGAGCAAAATAGAGTGTTATTTGTTGTGGCATACAAGTAATTAAGTTAATCAAGATTATTGTTAAATCTTTTCATAAAAGTACAGTGCATATTACACTTTACTGTCAAGCAAACAACAGCGCCATTTCTTTTGGTTGTACATTGTAAGCAATTTTAATAAAAAGGATTTGCTTATCACTTGTCGTTCCGGACCTTTGACCTAAAATTGAAACTAGATTTGGACCTTTGAATATAAAGTTTGAGAACCCTTGCTGTGTAGCCTGTGTTGGACATGGTTGTTTTCAGTTTAAATTTTTGCATTCTTATATGCAAAAAGCAAGAAAGGTCAGCATTCATAAGGCTTTATAAATCTTATGTCAGATGTCATGAAAGCTTACAGAGATGTCATAAAGACTTCTTCCAACAAGTGTCAGGTTTCATTTATTTAATTTTTGACATTTCACATAACTGAGCCTTTTCCAATGTTTATGTAGGTTTATGTCCATTGTCATTAAAGCTTTGCATAGTCTTTTGAATACCCAAAGTCATATATAAGATGCTTACATAAGAATTAGAATCAGAAATCTTTCACGGCATGGGCTGGGAAGGATGCACCAGCAGGATACATTGGCTCAATGGGTTTATTGCGAATACTGTTTACAGATTGCCTTAATGGCTTCCACACACACAACAGCCAAACGATGTACACAATCAGTCGGGATTCCCTTCTCTCCAGACGAAATCCTGTCTCTCTCTCTCTCTTGTCACTTCACGCTCCGTGGAGTTCCCTTTCTGCACGAGGGACTCGAGGGTTCATGCCTGCAGTGAAACACGAGTGAAGGGAGACACACAGCAATGAGTCCGACACATGTGTGCCCAGTACTTGATGCAACCAACTTGACTAAACAGGCTTGGGTTGCTGGCTTGGTCTCTCTACTGCCACTGGAGAGCCCATCCAAATGCCCGAGAGACAGTTCTTCCTCTTGTCCTCGTTTCTTTTCCCAGCCCCGCAAGCCAAGAGCAATAATGCTTTCAATTCTTTTTCCCCAAAGCTCAGACCAATGTATGCATCTGGGTGAGCACGCACTGATTCTGTGGGTTGACCGGCATTTAAACACACACACTCACTCAGCCAACCAATCATACGACACAGACCATAATTACAACCTTTTTCTGAAACAGAAAACAGATGGACTAGTCCTTAGGCACCTAGCAATCCGGTCCCTGTGCTAATTATGTTACTCACTTCACCTGAGTTGCCTAGGTACCCAAGGACCACACACACACACAGCAATCCCTTACATACTACTTAGGTGTCCAGAGCTAGGGAATCCCTAATACGTAGGTGAGGAACTCCGTTGGGGGCGTGACCGAGACGGAATATTCGTGACAAAAACTTTATTGATCTCGAGGAAATTGCTTATGTTACAGCTGCACAGTCACACATGAATACAAGCACAACATAAATATAAATTAATAATAAAAGCCAAATAAAAAGCTGACAAATACTCAGTACAAAATACACTGTACTGTATATACAAGATTAGTACCCAATGAGTAATTACACATGATATTGCACATAATAAGATATTGCACACAATGATATTGCTTTAGCACCCATTAAGAAATTGCACATCAGAGTAGTAGCAGGTTATTGCACAGGTTATTGTGTGGAAGTGTGACAGACAGGAGTTTTAGAGTCTGATGTTACTGGGAGGAAAGGATTATCTGCAGCATCTAGTGAAGCAATTTATGCTGGCGAATCTGTGGCTAAAAGTGCTTCTCAGTTCAGCCACAACATTGTGGAGTGGGTGATCGCCAGACAATGTTCTCCTTTCAGCCTCAATTTCCAAGTTGTCGAGTTTCTCACCCACCACTGGACCCACTTTTCTGATCAGCTTGTTGAGCCTCTTGATGTCTGCTACTTTCATGCTGCCACTCCAGCACATCACAACACAGAAAATGATGCTGACCACTAGGAAATCTAGGAAATACAGCCTGATTAGGCCCTTGTAGGTGCCCAGAGAGTCCTTTGACCAGTCCAGCTTATTATCCAGGTGCACACCAAGCAGGGATCCAGACAAAATAAAAACCTTAGGAGCCACTGGGAGCCAAATTATTTTTTAGGAGGCATAATCTCTGTCAAATGTGATATAAATTAAAAAAGTATTGTCATGGCACATTTTGTTTCCAGTCTTTCCCTATGTGTCACGGTGTCCCCTTTTCCCCGAATAAAGGCAGGCACGGTGGCAGACAACCATTTCTCTGCTGTGCACTTTCTTACCAAACTATTACACAAAGGGCACGATGGTCAAGCTTCAAAACAAAAGGAGAAACAGGAGAACTCTAACAAAACCCAATATGACGGGCGGTGTACCGACAACAGTGCATAAAACAAAACCTCTTTAAATACGTACAAAACAAAGACAAGAACCAATAACAAAATAGAATCACTCAACATAGAATCACAAACACAACTCAGCTGTGAAAACGTGAACTTAGACACCGTGACACAAAGAAAACACTTCAAAAATAGAGTTTCAAAACACCAAACAGAAAAACCCAAACTAAAACACAAAACCCCAAACTTAAGCAAGGGTGGCCTCTAGAGGTCACCCATCGTCACTGACCCCAGACCTGACACCATGTAAAGAGTGTTAAATCAAAACAAGAGGTCACGACATAGACTAAATTGTTACCAAAGTAAAATACTATTTCTTGTGTAGTTAATTTTTCATATATTTTAGAATGTGCTCTGCAACAGGCTGCCAGGCCGTGCGAATTGTTTCAAATAAACTGTTTGTCAACACTGTTGGTCGGAAACAAGTCGGTTCTTTGACTAAATTTGGGAAAACAAAGAGCCATTTCAGATAGATAGAATATTACTAGACTGACCGCAGACATAGAATATTACTGGACTGATCATAGGCATAGAATATTACTAGACTGACCACAGACATAGAATATTACTAGACGCTGCATGACCAGCTGCATTGTACGTCAACGTCGTCACCATATTGCGAGAGGCACTGCTGTGGAGTGAAGTAGTGGATAAAGATGCCTCACACTTGGTCTGCATGGGGCTATACACTCCAAACCAGTTCCTGAGGGATTACATTTCATAGGTAAGGCTGAACAATTGCTTTCAATATATTTGGCCAATTTAAAATCCCATTTTATAAACCTTAACCTTAGCTAAGCCAGGCTAAGCTATTAAAGCTATGCATTCCTGTGTTCAAGTCAGCCTCCATACAATGTTTTGGCTAAACGTAGGCACTAACAACTAAGATTGTTGTTAGCTATGTAGTTAACTTTTCTCAAACTCTGGAGGTTTCCTAAAGAAATCCACCTCAATTTATAAATCTTAACTTTAGCTAAGCTAGCAAACCAATGCATCCCCATGTTCAAGACAGCCTCCAAACAACATTTTGGCTAAACGTAAGCACTATAATATAGGATTTTATAATGGCCAAATATAATCAAAACAATTGTTCAGCCTTACCAGGGTTTGTCTTTCGACACATTTTGAGAAAGCTGTATTGTGATATGTGCAATGCTAGTTTGGTAACAGATGCTGAACCAGCATCATATGGTCAAAGCTACCACATGGTGTCACTAAAACACAGTGGAGGGTTAATGATTCCTTCTGAGTGGACAGTCAAGGTTGTTAAAGTAGCAGAGCATGTTATCTGACAGTCAACATCAGGGCAAGCAGTCAGTGTATCTTTGATCGATCAGTTTGTCAGGGCCACAGTTTGGAACTGACAACCATCATTTTATGCTCTTGTCTTTAGTTGTGTCAGTCTTCCACAAACTAAGGCTGCACCACACTCCAAGACCAAACACTTTTACAGTGTGGCAACTCATGGTAAAAGCTGTGTAAGGCAGTTCTGTTCCAAGGATTTTACATCCAGCCCTTCGCAGGCTTCCTCCCTGTCACCTGACCTAAATGCTTCCTTTGTCTCAGGAGAGCTTTGATGTATTGTTAACCCATGGTTTGTTGTTCGGGAAGCAACACATGGATTTAACTGGTACAGTTCTGTCAACACAGAAGATGTATTCTATGACACAGTATGTCCTTGCCATGAGTTTCATAAAGAGCCTCCCAGTCTGTAGTTTCCAGACAGTTCTGCAGGGCTGCACTGGCCTCCTTTGAACATTCCCTCACTGTCCAGACTGTGGTTGGCTGCCTCTTCACCAGTGGTAGGTAAGCAGGTAGGTGGTGCACCAGGTTGTAGTCACATCTGCTCAGAGGTGGTATGGCTGGGCAGCTGTATGCCTCTTCGATGTTGGCATACAGCAAGTTCAGTGTCATTTTCTCTGTTTGGACAGTTCACATACTGTGTGAAGGTTTTCAGTATGCTGTTGAGAGAGACATGGTTGAAGTCTCCAGAGATGAGGATGAAAGCATCCACCTGCCTTGTCTGTAGTCTTGCAGTGGCAGATTGGATGATGTCACACACGCTCGTTTCACTGGCTGATGGAGAAATGTAAACAAAAAATGGCAATCAAGTGTGAGAACTCTCTGGCCAGATAGTATGGATGTATCTTCACAGCTAACAGTGCAGTATTTAGGGTGCAGACATGTTCCTTAAGCACAATGTGACCCGAGCCAGTCGGTGCTATTTGCTGCATTAACATTAGCAGAGTGTGGGCAGCCCAAACAAAGAGCCATAACCAACAGAAAAGCTGTAATAACTCTCTCAACCCTCATGGTAGAAAGGGCACAGTTTATTAATGCTAAATATACTGAATTATTGTTGTAAATAAAATAAAAAGGGTTTAAAAGCTGAAATACAAAGATACCTGTGCACTATAAGTAGTTATACAAATACACACAGCCTTATTCCTGTTCCCCACCCTTTCTTTCAGAATTTCTCATTTTGTCACATGTTCACACTCCCCCAAAAGGAAGTGGTAAATAAGTAAAGTTAGAATGTGGTTATGCCACAACACTGCTCTGCTTCTATTACATCAAATACTTTGTTCTGAAAATGAAAACACATTAGTGCTTGCAGGTAAAAGAGCACTTTCATAAATCTCAGAGAGGAGGCAGATGTGTAAAAATGGTGAGAGAAGTAGAGTAAGATATATTCACTCTGTTGGAAAATTAAGCAATGGACAGCTTTATCAAGAACTCACACAGTGGCAGCTTACAGTGACAAATATCTCAGAGACCCAGAGAGACAGAAAGAGAGAAAGAGAGAGACAGACATACAGACAGACAGACAGATGCAAAACTATTCAACTGTGTATGTCAGTCTTAAGGTTAAGCTGTGACTCTGTGGGTCCCTTGCACCCCTCTGTATACAGCTAATAGGATTTGTGGAGGTTCTGAATTCATTCAGACAGCATAATCCCTCTTCAACACAGCTAATGGAAACTTAACCAGACTTCCTTCACCTCTACTGTGTGGTTTGGAGTTATGCTGTATCTACAAATACAACAGAAAAAGTACATAAATCCTGCAACATACACATCAACATCAAGAATGTTTATTGTGACTCAGTCAGTGGGGTATTCTGATTTTGCCTTTTGTTGGTTTTCTTGTATGAAGGGTCCATCCAACTGCCTGTAAAATCACTTTTTCTACTTGCTAAATAATACACATTTTTAATTAAAACTAATTACATTTTGTTTACACAATTTCTAGCTTCCAGAGTTCAAATTTTGCTCCTTAGTTTTAGCACTGGAGCTTTGAGACTAAGGTAGTTAACGAACACTACAACCAAAAATCTAAAGAAATTTGCTTAACCCACTTAAACACATCCCAAGGTGGAGAAGACTTGTGGATGTGGTTTTAAAACCCAGTATGACTTAATATAAGCTGTAAAAATGGAAAAAAAAACAAAACGGTTAACCCGTTTACAATAATGATGATTAATACATGTCTTTACAAAATGATCAACATCATTAGCATGGTGCTAATATGACAATATGATGTCTCTCCTTTTCTGGGATCTTTTAGTCTACTTTTTAAGTGATCTCTGGATTCAGCAGGTCTGGCAGTAATCAGGCCTGGGTGTGGCTAGTGCAATTGCACTCAGCCTTCCAAACAATGTGATTAACCAAAGTTGCTTCATGATTTTACAGTTATTTTTTCACATAGGGCCATGTAGGTTTGGATAGCTTTTTTCCTTAATAAATAAAATCATTACTTAGAAACTGCATTTTGTGTTTACTTGGCAAACATGTAAATAAATAAGAAATCAGGCACTGTATATCTGGTTAGTGGTTTTCCCAGCACTGTGTCTCACTATAATATAATATAATCAATTAAGCAAACTTGCCGCTAGTATTCAGACTAACATTAAATTAGTAGTTTTTTTTAGTTAACATGCTTAAGGAAAAATGCATTCAACCCTCACCATATACACCTTTTAGTGAACTAATTAACAGAATTAACAATGGGAATGCTGTGAACGTACACCCCATGTGCAACTTTTATATTATTTAAGACTTGTTCCAAACAGTTCAATAACTAAAATACTTGAATCTGTTTAATTTGATTGGTGCAATATTGTCCATCATGTAAGTTTACATACACTTCTATTGTCTACTTACTGGACTGTATAAGATTTACATCCCACTCACTTTACCACATTGCTATATTGTCAATTTACTCTATTGTTTCTGTCATCCCTTGGACTTTGCTCAATGCTGCTAACTGTCTCCTGTGCAATAATCATACTTATAGTACAATTATCATCATTCTGGACGGTTTACATAGTGTCCACATTAGTTGTCTATTGTTTGTCTATTGTCTACTGTCTGTTGTAACTTGCACTCTGCTGTCTGTTTAGTGTTGCTATATGCTGCACTGTAGCCAATGGAAAAACATTGTCTAATCACACTACGTACATGCACACAGCTGCTGATATCAATAAAGTAACCTTGAACCAAGTTGTAGCCACAGGCAAGAGTACAATTGGCTTCGGTCTCTCTGGGTGAGTAAGATGGCCCTCCCTTTTCCCCCTTACATTGAGGGACCACCTTGCTGGTGTATAGTTGTTGAATTCAGACCATCTATTTTCATGCACAGTATTGGCCATCCTCTGGCTCTTCATTATCGCTCAGATCCTGACCACAGAATGGTGGGATATTTTTGGGAGGCAAATGGAAATGTTATGGTTCCATCACATTATGCACACATTTCACACAGCTGGTTAATTAACCTGCAGCCACTGATCGCTATATTTCATGAGCCCGAGCACTGAAACAAATTTTAGGGTCATCTGATGGCCCACAACATTCACAAACTCACAAATTCACAAATAAATGCATCAGTAAAAAAAAGTGAAAGTCTCCAGAAAGCGCCACTGGTCTCCAGAGAGCACCACTGCAGAGTGTGTTCAATGAAGCAGGCCTTTGTGAATTTAGTAGCAGGATACATCTGGCTGCAGAAGACTTCAATATTACTGGCTCAGAAGAGAAAGGAAAGGGAATCAGCATAATAACATTTTTACTTTTTGTCATGTCTGCCATGTTGAAGAAGGACGTACCAAACAAAAGGGGGTTTTAATGAAAAGTCAATAGACAGTCAAACTGTGGGAGAAACTTAGGAAAATAGTCTTAAACTAAAGTGCTCAGAGCCGCTCTCCTTCATACAGCCAAACGTAAGGGCCACTCTCAGCTGTGTGAGTGAAGATGTCAGGCTTCTGCTGAGCAGGGCCCGATAAACTTAAGTTGTGTCCGAAAAGTGCACTCGTTCACTATGTAGGGCACTATGTAGAGAATTAGCTATTTTGTAGTGTTGTCTGAAATTCCAACCATCAATTTCACCCACTAGTTAATGCACTACAAAATCTCCACACGACATGCCAAAATCTAGTGTCCAGACACTGTACACTACATGAATACACATATACCATCATGCACTGCAGGTTTCTTTTACTGTGCCCCACATAGTGAACGAATGCACTTTTCGGACATACTCTACACTATTGTTATAAAAAGTCAAGAAGAGGAGCGAGGCGGAGGGAGGAGAGACGGGGGGAAGTGGGGCTTCAAACGGAGGAGATTCAGCCACACTTGCACTTCCTTTCTCTCTCTCTCTGCGGAGGACAGTAGTGCAGTAGTAGGGGTAGTGATGAGGGAGACAGCATCCTAGACTGCTGGGTCGGCCTTCCTTTTATACTGGGGAGAAACACGAGGTCATAGACACGAGAGCCACTAAGGAAACACAAACAAGGCTAAACATGAGGGAGACGAGATACAGGTGAAAATAACTTGCTGGCACCTAGGCAACACAAATCAGCTCACGGCTATGGCTCACTCGCTTCGGGTGCGTTGCCAGGCACCACTTCCAAACATAAACAAACAAGCACGTGGAGACAGAGGGTGTGACGGGAATCTTCAGATCAGAATTCTGGTGACGAACTCTGCTAGGGGCGTGACGGAGGTGGTACATTCCACTTAGGCCTTGTCCACACGGACGTCTGAATCAGGCGTTTTTCAGGCGTTCATGGCATCAGGTGAGCGTGGACTGAGCTCCGACCAGTAAATCAAAGCGTCCACCTGCGCTTGGTCGGCTATGTGTTCGGGTGATGTCAAAAAAATGTTGCATGCAATGTCTTCTCGCCATCAATTTCTGCCAAAATCCCGACAAACACAAACAAATGTGTTTACTGTGTTTACATGGCGTTTGGTTGACGCTGATTTTATAAAATCATTCATTGTCCTTCATTTTCTGTAATCACTTAATCCTTACTAGGGTCAAGCCTATCCCAGAGTCAGTGGACGAGGCAGGCACCAGCCCACCGCAGGGCACGTGTTTTTTTATTATTATTATTATTATTACTATTATTGTTAGGAATAATTATTAAGATTACAGTATTCCCTGTTCTCATGAGTGCTCTCCTGTTTTTTGTTTTGTTCTTCTTAAATCCCTGTATTTTTATTACTGTAAATTAAATTAATTTATTACTGTATTTACCTACTTATACCAAAGAAAACGACAGCTCATACTAAAGAAAATGCTCGAATGAATTACAGTACAGTCTATACAGGGGTGGTATTTTACATTCTAGCACTGTGGGAGACCTGCAGTAAATTAGATTAATTTATTACTGTAAAGGATTAGCTTTATGCTATGTGATGTGATGCGTCACTTCCTGTTTTGCTGCCGGTGCTCCTCAGCGTGGTCTTAGTGTGTTTGTACTTCTGTTTTAGCCGCCAATTATAACTTCTAGGGAGTTAACTCAACATTTTGGATGATTATTAAACTATTTCCATCAGTCTACAACGTCATCCACCCACTGACAAGAGACGACTGGTCCGATAAACGGTAAGTTTCAGTATGGAGTTTGGCGAGAGCCTTCTCTGCACAGAGTGCGGCATGTTTAGTTCAGCCCCTCTCTCCGTCATTAGCTCTAGCACTACCATAAAGTTTTCTAGTGTGAAGTGTACGTTAGTTACGTATTTGACAGAGAAGGTCTCAGAGTTAGAGGAGCGCATTCGGACTTTAACTAGGGATAGGAGACGAGAGTCAGGTGTGTTGCTAGCCAGTCTGGGTGCCCTAGGGGAAGATAGCTTGCCACCGACTCAGGCTCTAGAGCCCCCGCAGCAGGGCAACTGGGTGACAATTCAGCGGCATAGTCGCAGGAGAGCTTCCCCACTCAAGCACTACTCTCCTTCAGTGAAGCGCCAGCTGAGAAGCCTGTTCGAAGTGCTCTGGTTATAGGTGATTCAGTTTTTCGACATGTGAAATTAGCTACTCCTTTAGGGACTCCAGCAAAAGCTACTGTTAGGTGTATACCGGGTGCCAGAGCGCCGGACATTGCAGGGAACCTGAA
>JBBJLS010000082.1:26231149-26244695 GCA_037577275.1 Bryconaethiops microstoma | reverse complement strand
ACACACACACACACACACACACACACACACACACACACACACACACACACACACACACACACACACAAATATACCCAATGTTTAGGTACTGTAGCCATCTGGGCTAAATACAATGGCTAAATGCTTTCGGAAACCCAGAAATCAGCACAGACAATACAGAATTTTGCTATATGATTTGACCAAGAGTCAATGGCAACTTTAGGTCCAGAAACTGGCAGTCCATCTCTTTTGTTTCTAAATTTAATAGATGTGACAAAGCCACAATAAGCATTCTTTAGTTTATATTTAGTTTATTTTCTTTAGTTTTTTGAGTGATGCCTAGCAAGTAGAATATATAACCCAATGTTAATAACCTAGTGTCAGATATCTGGTGATGTTGCTTCAGCAATTGTTCAAAGAATGCCTTTTTAAGAGTGTAGCCTTTTTAAGAGTCTTACAAAGGCAAGTTGAATTGCTAGATTTTGCAAGTGGGCTGCATCGGCCTTCACTAATGCATGCAAATTCCACCTCTGTAATGTGATTTACAGAAATGAAGCATGTCATTCTGAAATGTCAGGAAACATATACATCTCTCTCGGCCAGATTGCTGTTTTCATATCGATGCTGTCAGACTGCATGCTTTATTTAGTCCAGCATTTACTAATGAAATATTTCATGGTTTACATGCAGTCTCATGTCAGAGCCAGCCCAGGCTGGTAGCAGGGGTGTGCCCTGAGTCACTTAAAAGCATTTTACTGTTTTACTGTTTTGATTTGTGTGGGAATATCAGATTAGATTGTGTAATAATACTTTGGTTGAAAAGTTTAAATTGCCATACACTTACGTTTACATCATCAATATATTCGAAAACATAAAAAATCAAGATCAGTTCATTTCAGTTACAAGCTCTTTGGAATGTTACCAAGGAGCAAGTTCAGCCGTGAAAGCAGAATGATTCTGTAGAAACCTACCTTTTGCACATACCACTTGTTGGAAAGCGTATATATGTGTGTGTGTGTGTGTGTATGTGTGTGTATGTGTGTGTGTGTGTGTGGTTTATTCACGCTGTGATGTGAAAACAGACTGTCCAAGCAGATTTAAATGGAGTCCTGCTTGTGACATCCCTTCTTATTAAAAAAATGCGTTGGAAAAGGATTCCACCACATGGCCACAACTTAGTAAGCAATTTAGGTAATTTCTACAATTTAATTATCTCATTCCATAAGTAATAAGTAATGAGTGGCCAAGCATTGGGACACCATTCCAATGTTGTATTGTGGCCACAATCTGTTTCCTTCTCATGCCTTACTAAGTGGTTTCCAAAACTTACCTATCACAAGCTAGTCTTCTCCTCCCCACACCTTAAAAAGTTAAGGCCATAAATGAACTGTGTCATTCCCAAGCTATACTTACTGGCCATACATTAAGATCCAGTTCCCAAATTTCCCAAATTAGATTTTTATTAGAAAGAAATGTCACCACTAGTTTGTGTAAGTTTGTGATTTTCTTAAGGTCACTTTTTTCCTTAAATGTCAGAGACTCAATTTACATATTCACAGTGAAGCACACTAGTAATGTACCATTGCATTCAGGTACACTATGTGACACATGCAAAAAGTGTACCAAACTATACCTCAGCTTCCATTGGCTAGGACCATGACTGCTTCTAAGGAGCCCAGTTTTGATTTAGGTCACTGATTAATTAATTAGATATATGTATTTGAGAGTTTGCCTTCATTAGCTGATTCGAAAGGCCTTCCAAGCAGAGGTGTGACCAGAACATCACGTGTGGGTGGGCATTTATCTTTTCTAGGGGGGCACAAAATAACTATACATCCACCCATGCCAATTCGAAACGCCTTACGAGCAGAGTTGTGGGTAGGCATTTGGCTTTTATGGGGGGGGCACAAAATAACTACTGGTATGCGCTGTTTTAATTAAAGAATGTGGTCAACGTGTTCAAAAAATGCTGCAAAATGCATGGCGAAGTGAACCGTGTGAGCACAGCAGCAGTACAGCGCTGTCTAGTGGGGGATGCACTGAGGGACACGCTTCCTAGGCAAACGGGCCAATAGGAAAGCAGTTCAGTTTTGAAAACCAAATGTTTGGGGTTTTTTTTCCCCAGAGTTTCCATTGGACAGACAGAGCATTTCGCAGGGTGGGCACGGCTTGTCTCCAAGGGGGGCCTACCCTGCTGTGGTCACGCCGCTGTGGTCACGCCCCTGCTTTTGAGCAAATGGGGTGCCAAAATATACATGCAAAGTCTTGTGTAAAGTGTATGCATGTAATCAGAATGAGTGGCTAAGCTGTTTCTTATGTGCTGTGAGACAGTAATTTTCCTGTGTGTGTTGGGGCGTGGTGCTTGATCTAACCTATTTTTAGTTCAGCATTTTGCAGAACCGCAATATGGCAAACAATTCAATAATATAATTTTAATACTTTAAATGCCTTAATTTCCTTAGTTAATTAAGCTGGCAACAGGTTTACATTATATTTTATGTACATTCCTAAAAAATAAAGATGATGAAAAAGATTCTGAAGAGCTTCCCTGATGTCCTTTTCAATAAATGGTCCTTTAGACAATAATTTATAAGATGTGAAAAACCTTTTTAATACACAGGTTGTGCACCAATAAAAGGAATCATATTTAAATCCAAAGAACCATTTAGGAACCTTTAGCTTTAGAGGCTTATTAGTAAAATAAATTGTGCATGCTGATTTGAAAGGGACATGTCCAACAGCATACAAAAAAAAGTTATTTAAGCTAATGAAGTTAATTATTTTTCTGGGTTAATTCCAAAAAATATTGTATGGTAGTGAGTATTGTGAGTACAAATGGTCTCTAAATTCTTATATTGTTCTTTAGGGCTATCCTTTTGCTAGGTTTAGAAAAATACAGATATTACTAAACATTCAAAAGTAATTGTACAACTCAATTCTTTTTTATTTATTATGCATCATGCCTCATTTTTATTCTCATTTTCCGTTTCAGGGTCCAGAGGGTCAGAAATGAAGCTTTTGAACCGAAAATTCACAACCAGCTTTTTAATGGGCATTGCATGGAGTGGCTTGGACTTCCAATCTAAAGTGAAGTTGTGCACAAGCAAATCTCAAAGCTTAACTGGACTTCTAGCACAGCTGACACATCCTGCATACCCCAAATTCAGCCATTACTGAAAAACACTGATCAGCCATAAAAATTGCTTGCAAGTGGACATTCAATCTGTGGCAGGTCTGACAAGTGAAAAGCTCTCTGTAAATTCCACATGACACTCAACACCATTTGATCATTACATCCAACAGCCTTGTTCTTACTTTTTGTGAATTACTACTTAACGCCGTACCTGAGCTACCACCTGACTAAGTCATGAATGAAGCACACTTATCCAATTCAGCTTGGCCAAGTGGAAAGGGAGCAGGTAGGGTGACCAGTGCCTTACTTTGGTGGACTGTGGCTGTTGCAGTTTTTTCATTTTCATGGGTGCCTGTTGCTCAGGCTGATTGTTGGCTGATTGAAGGGGAGAAGGGTTTTGTTTGGCTGGCAATCTGCAGCCAGAACCAACCACCATATGAAGCCATCCCATTACATATTAACAGCACTATCGTTGACCTGCGACTTAATGAAAACAAGATTCGGAGCATTCATTTTTCTGCTTTAAGCCGCTTCAGCAACCTCACATACCTGAACTTGACTAAGAATGATATTTCCTATATAGAAGATGGGGCTTTCTCTGCTCAGTTTAATCTGCAGGTCCTGCAGATTGGTTTTAACAAGTTAAGGAACTTGACCGAGGGTATGCTGAGAGGCTTGGGTCGACTGCAGTACCTGTACCTTCAGGCCAACTTGATTGAGACTGTCTCCCCCAATGCCTTCTGGGAGTGTCCAGCCATTGAGAACATTGACCTCTCTATGAACAGGATCCAGCAGCTGGATGGAAGTACATTCAGAGGTCTAACAAAATTAACCACATGCGAGCTCTACTCAAACCCATTCACTTGCTCCTGTGAGATACTGGGTTTCTTGCATTGGCTAGCAGCATTCCCAAATAGAACGAATGAGAGGATGGTGTGCGTTACACCAGCTGGCTTTTCTGGGTACAGCCTCTTAAGCCAGAACCCCAGGATGCCAACATTTCAGAATGCTTTCCATGCTCTTTCTACTATATGCACAGATGAAAATGTGACTCCATACCTGCTCGGATCTTCAGATGGGCGCACTCCCACAATCCTGCCGGATTTGAGTCCCTGTGGAATGGATGACTGCCCTTCAGGAACACTTCCAGAAGAACCTATTAGCATCAGTCCAACGTATTTCGACCCAGATGCCCACCCAGCCATAGAGCTTAAAGAAATGACAAACACAGGTGCGGTTCTCACAGTCCACATCCCAAATCCTTTTCGCAAAATGTACATCCTGGTTCTGTACAACAACAGCTTCTTCACAGACATTCAGAACCTCAACAAGTACAGGGAAGATGTGGTGTTGTCAAATCTTAAATCCCATACAGACTACACATATTGTGTGGCATCCATACGCAACTCTTTAAGGTTTAACCATACCTGCCTGACTATCTCAACAAGTCCGAAAACAATGCGAGAGCGTATGCCAAATGACGCGACTGCTACTCACTATATCATGACAATATTGGGTTGCTTCTTTGGAATGGTCATTGTACTGGGTGTGGTGTATCACTGCCTGAGAAAACGCAAGCAGCAAGATGAGGCAAAGATTGAGAAGCTTGAGAAAATGAAAAGGAATTTAATTGAGATGAAATACGGTGCTGAACTGGAAGGTGGGACTATCTTACAGCTATCACAGAAAATTATGTCCTCTGGAGAGACAGTTCAGAGGATGCCATACTTACCAGCTGCCAGTGAAGCAGATCAGTATAAGGTGCAGGAGATGTCAGACACCCCAAAAGTGACAAAAGGAAATTACATGGAAGTGAGGTCAGAGAAGTCAGATCGCATGGACTGTAGCATTCCCCCATCTGACAACAGCCAAGGGTCTGTGGCAGAGATCTCAACCATAGCTAAGGAAGTGGACAAAGTAAATCAGATTATCAACAATTGCATTGATGCACTCAAATCTGAGTCAGCATCCTTCCAAGCTGTAAAATCTGGGGCTGTGTCCACAGGTGAGCCTCAGCTGGTTCTTATCTCAGAGCACCCACCAGGGAAGTCTGGTCTTCTTTCGCCAATGTATAAAGGAGGTTACCACCACCCCCTGCAGAGGCATCACAGTATGGAAGCTCAACCAAAGCGTGCCAGTACATCCTCAAGTGGTTCCATGCGCAGTCCTCGATCCTTCCGTTCTGAAGGCGCCTATCGAACAGATTCCAAGTACATTGAGAAGTCATCTTTGGATGAGCCAGGAATCCTGACAGTAACCCCAGCGATACATAGGGCAGAGTCGGAGAGGATACGACACTACAGTGAGCACAGGCACTCGTACCCTGGCCCCCACCACGTGGAGGAATCCCTGGAGGTTTCAGGAAGCCGGAAGTCTTCTATCTTAGAGCCACTAACCCGCTCACGCCCACGCGAGCTCTCCTATTCACAGCTATCGCCACAGTACCACAACCTCAGTGGTTACTCCAGCCCAGAGTACAGCTGCCGGCCATCCCTTAGTCTATGGGAACGATTTAAACTTCACCGCAAACGCCACAGGGATGAGGAGGAGTACATGGCTGCGGGTCATGCATTAAGGAGAAAAGTACAGTTTGCCAAAGATGAGGACCTACATGACATCCTTGACTATTGGAAGGGTGTGTCTGCTCAACAAAAATTATGATTGCTTATTTTGTAGTATACCCAAGTGTGGTCCAACAAACCACACTTTGCTTTCTGGACCAAACATAGCCAGTCTTAATAATGACATTTAAAAAATTCACTCATTTATAGAGTTATATCTTAGATTTTAATTCTGACCTTCATTAAACTAGCTATTTTTACTATTTGAAAACAATATGGTAGATCTTGCAGTGAGTGTATGTGCCAAATGATAATAGATAACTTTTAACAATATTAACTTAAATCAGAACACTTTTTATTATATATGAAAAGTAACAATGAACTATTGTCGAACTTATTATTATAACGACCATGTTCATTATTATTCTTGCCATTTTTATCATCATTGTTCCTTATGAGTATTATTCTTAAGATTAATTCTTATTATTGATTCTATATTTAATCTTCGGTTATCGCATGGCCGTGTCCTGTGACAGTATACTGACTGTTGTGCACTTGGAGCAAAGTATTTGACTCAAAATGTCTGCCGAACACTGTTTGCCACAATCTACGATTTCAAAACAAACTTTGCTACTTTCTAACTACTTTATTTCCCACCTTTAAAGACTGATTCAAAAGGACTACCATGGCATTCTCTAATTATTTAAGAAGACCCAAGTAGACAAACATTCTAAATTTGCCACAGAAAATATCTAGGTTGGCTTTTAAAACATTGACTTTTGGGAAACAGCTTCTGTTGGCACTCTTCTTCACTCTTTTTTCTTTCCTTTTTTTGGAAAAGTTTATGTTCAAATCTGCAATGAATGTCTCAAGTCCTTTAGGATTAAATCTGCACTGTTCAATAACACAAAACACACACAGAAAGACATACACACTCTTGGAATTTTCCCCTACACTGAGTCTCAAAAGTAATTTAAAATTTCAAGCCATGCTGCAGGAGAAACTGACTTTACATGCGCACGCACGCACACACACACACACACACACACACACACACACACACACAAATGAAAATGTACACAGATCATACATATAGGAGAATGAATGTAAAATAAGTAATCTAGCTTTCTTGTAACCACATGGGTTTCTACATTTGTGTCTTTGTCTAAGCCCATTGTGAACTGCACTTAATACAAGCCCCAATGAATTTGAATGAGAAATGGAGGCAACAGGGCTGGTTGTGTCTAGTCACCTCTTCAACACCAATGCTCGAAACCCCCATGACCTCCAGGCCAAGTTCATGCAAGATTAGCTCTGTATAAAGACAAGTTTGCTAAGATGTGGTTTCTCTCCTTCAGCTATGGAGCCAGCTCAAAACTGCTGACCTTGGCGTTTCTGGAATAGAGTAATCTTGTCTCAGACACTGTGATGCTGATAGGCCATCCCCCACTGCTGGAACTGTGCTATAAATTCAGAAGAATTACTCAGTACAAAGAGGCAACTGACATTACACACTTCTGTGATGGTGGGTGCTTGGGCAGTCTCTTTGTTCATGAATTGTATTTTATTTGTCTCCCACAGACTCTAGTTTGATGATGGAAAATCATCAGAACCAACCAGCAGAAGCAGTACCTGTTTCAAAAACTCACACTTAATATAAGCACGTACGTCATTTTTTTTTCTAGTTTTTGCACGAGACTCCTTGAAACTCCTGATTTAATATATTTTTTAAAAACAGATGGACTGTTTGTGCTTGTTTCGTTCCATAAATGAATGAAAATAGTCAAATCCCTATGTGAGACTGATGAAGATAAAATAAACTAAATGATTTTACACTTTTTAAGACAAGTAATCTTATGAGAGAAAAAATAAGATTTGTCTTGAAATGAGATCACCACATTTATTGCAGTGTATAAGTGATAAGGGTTTCGTATTGTGTAATCCATGTCAGAACAGTCTTAGAGATCAAACGCCCACTAGGCTCTTAATGTGGCTTTGAGAATAGCATTTAACCCCAGTTTGCTCTGATGTCCCCCCATCCTATTCCCCTAACTTGTAAATGAGAATTACATACTCTAGACCAATGCTCACTAACCCAGTTTGGAACAGGAAAGTAGATCTTGAGGCGCAGGGTTGGTGACTACTAATGTAGACCATGTGCACATTTATCAGCCATTACTGGCCATATATTATTAGGGTGGTGGCCTATTCTCACCACCACAGTGACACTGACATATTTAATCAGCAATGTGCTTGCCTTAATTAGGCCTCAAACTTTGCTCTACCACTAGAAAGCCAATCACAAAGCACAAACATGTGCACACTTTAAAGGGTCCATATCATGACAGAACTTCTCTTATTTTCTAAAAATAGAGGAGTTTAATGTATTATGTAAATATTGTTGAAGTTTCTAAACATACCAGTTACTCATCAGTTTCTAAAGTCATATATAAAATCTAAGCTGCAAGTACAACCCACTGAGGGAAGTATTCATCAGGAATGCCCAGACAGTCCACATTTTCGCTTTATTAGTAGGTGAATTCTGAGTTAGCTTGGAGCAAAATTATGTAATGCCTGAGAACCGCTTTGAAGGCCATCGGTTTATGTAGGTCCCAAGAAACAACACTGTTACATATATTTGACCTATAACAGTTTAGTTCTGTTAATAATTAGGTAGTTCAAAAAGTAATTACTACTTATAAACTGTATTTCAGCCTAGACTACTGAAAAAACTGAACTGAAAAAGTCTTAGCAGCACAGTAGCAAAGATGGCCTGTTTAACCCTAAGACAGCGCTTACCAGTCCTGCTCCTGGAGATCTACTGTCCTGTTGTATTTAGCTCCAAACTTAAAATTTTATGTCTTAAAAAGTGTACGATACAAGTCCTATGAGTACAAGCCATCTCTGCCTCCCCACATTCTGTGTTACACACTAGTAGGAGTGGGTCTGATTGGCTGCTCAAAGTCATTGTAAATTACTGCATTTACACACAATTTTAAACATCTAAACTTTGTTCAGGATTGAGTTGCCACGTTCTGTTCATGTCGTAGCTTTAGAATGATTGATCTGTTAGCTTGTTATTCAACTTCATTGCTGTAGTTGAGATAGAGCTCTCAAATGTAAACCAGGCATAGGTGTTCTTAGCCGCTAATTTTTGATGGATTAACTCTCTTGTACTATGTACTTAATTCTCAATACTATGACCAGTCATCCCTGCTTGCAAGTTTGATTTAAGCATCTATTAGTATTTCATTAATCTTTTAATTTTGCACTTTGCACAATAATGAACAGGGCTTCTGTGGTTCGGGAGGTCCCTCAGTTCAGCTTGAATTTTCAGATTTTTAATTAAGTAAAACATGTTTAATTTACATTTATTTTCAATAATAATAACAGAACATTTATTTAAATTATATTAATAATATTTTATGAGTTATTTGGTGGAATGGCCAATAGGAGGCCACAGAAATTAGTTAATGCAAAAGAAGAGGTCAGTTTTAATTACATAGCAAAAGAGTCTGCACACCCGGGTAATTTATCACTTCTCTTATCAGTGCAATATTTGCAACTTTATCTAACATCACATTTTACATCCATATCATGCAGCCCTAGTTGAGAACAGTCCACCATCCACCATGCCTTCCATGCCACAAATAAAAACAGTCAGTGGTCAGCATAGTGGTCCCTTTTGGAAGAATAATTGTGCCTAGCAACAGATTAGTCGCTTTGAATCTATAAAGTCCACCTATATGTAGTAGTAATTTCTGGCACTGGCGTTATGTGTATTTTGTATTATATGTAATTTTAAGTATTTTGTTAAATATTATGCTAAATTGTTGCTTTTCATTTCATTTTTTTTAACCCAACGTGGTCGTCGTTTACATTTTCTAGGTCACTGGTATTTCAATTTTTCTCAAAAAATCAGGTTGGGATGCCTGTATTAGGTTATTCATCATTAAACTAAAGCCCAAAGTAAAGCAACATTTATTTCTGAAGCAAGGTTTGCATCTAGTTCCAGTTTCTCAGGCAAGGATTAAGCCTTATCTTGGTCTGCATTTCAGAATCAATGGAGAATCGACTTATGCTTAGGCTCAATCTGGGTCCGGTAAACAAGCACTTAAATGAAACTGTTTAGGATTTCTAGTAGTTCAGAGTAATGGTTACCAACCCTGATCCAGGAGATCTGTCACTCTGTGGAGCATAGCATAACTACTGGGTTGGGGGATGAAGAACCAATGGGCTAGGTGGACAGACCAGGCCATTTAAAATCTTTATTGGGCCCATTATACAAATACTGATACAACTGTAAACCCCTTACATAGAATGATCTCATTTCTTAAAACCAGTTCGCTTCCATTAACACTACCCCTTATCTCCTTCTGATTAATAATGCACCTTAATTCATAGTTACAATTTTAATGTTAGCATTATATGCCAGTGGGTGAAGTGGTGTGCCTTGAGAGCACCGATTGGTTTGAGACATACTAGTGAGTAAGCAAATTGGATTGTTATTTTCGCTTTATTTACTGAAAGCTCAAACCCTCACCCACCACACCAATCCATCTAATTAAAGTCCTGAGAATTCATACTTATTGGGTTTGTTAAAGTTGGTTTGAAGGAGAACCTGAAATGATCTCCATGATCTCCAGCATGGGTTAATGAGCATCCAAGAAGTGTCAAAATCATTAAATATCATTGTTTTATACTAAATTTGGCACCGCATCTCCCCCGAACTGAAACCTGAAAAAAATGTTAATCACTGACCACAAAAGATGACCAGATCTTGCAGTTTAATCAGGTTCTTTTGTCTTCAGAAATTTTCTGTGAGGACATAATTATTGTCATCATACCGTGGGTGGCAGGCCTTATAACTGTGATGCTTTTTTTTTTTTATCCGTCCTTCTGGAATTATTTCTACATTGCACTGACCCTGACCTCTGCTTTATGGACCTTCTAATGGACATGATGGAAATTTCTATGTATTAGAGCTACAGTCGGGGCCATTCAGAACTCTCTAATGTATCCACTGTACTGTACGTTTTTTCCAGAGACCGCTTTAAGAAAAGACTACAGCATGAAGAAAAATCTGAAACCAAGTGTGTGGATAATGTTTGTCATGGTTTTTTGTTTAACCAGCCTTAAAGATTTGAACCTGTTTTATGTTTCTGTTGATGTAGCTTCTCAGTGTAAACCTTCAAAAATTCTCAACTGGACACCCAAACCAATGCTCTCATCATTACGTGGTTGCTGATTTCATACTCTGTAACTTTTAAGTCTAAATCCTGCAAACCGTAGCACTACCGACTTTCCATGGACATTGGCAGAATGTTTGACATCTCAATAACCTGGGCTGTGTTGTAATGCATTGCTTGTAAAGTGCAAATCGGTGGATCCCAAAGGGCTTTGAGGTCTGATGGAAATTTCAATGAGCACAAAAATATGTTTCTTTCATAGTTAATAAAGGTTATTTGATATTGGACAATTTAGTAGTTCCACATGATTTCAGCTCTTCTTTAAGAGGTCTTTAAGACTACATTTTCTCTGTTTCCTTGTTTAAAGTGTTATTTGGACAGGATATGAGATGCCACCACAGGACTTCTGTAAGGATTATGACCAACTTCCCTGAAATAAGCGATCTCTGCAGATGTTACAAAGCCTGAAGTGTCTACAGGCTTCACGTTGTCATTTTGGTTAAAAATTGTCGCAATATTTATTGTACCATCCACTTAGCTGAGTCACTTTTTAGTAAAACTAAAGTGGCATCCACTAGTTTCTTTCCTGTAATGTTAACTGATGGTGTACACATTAGGCCAGTAGTTAGAAGCATGGTTCAGGCTGCAAAGTGTTACTATAAAAATACAAAAAGTACAAAATAAAATTTATTTTTTTTAAATAAATTAATAAAAATCAAAACTAAGATAGAACTAACTAATGTAATCTGGGGATTAGGGCTGTAACTACTAATGTTTTTATTTTGAAATATTCTATTGATATATATATATACACAGACAAACAAATATTTGTTGCAGCTCTACTGTGGTTTTCCACAGTATGTAAAAGCTGCTGTAATATTTAAAGACACAGGAGTGCTGTAAAATGCATATAAAAATTCCCTACTTCCCCACTCTACTTTGTCCTTTTCATCCTGAGGCATCATTATCTAACATTTTTATACTTATCCTGTCATTTTATACTTATGCTGTCTTGGTCGTCAGAGGCTGGGAGACTGTTCTCTAAGCAGAGACTGTTTTGGGTTTTAAAGCTCAGGACTTTTATAATCCTCGTCTGTTAAGAAATGCAGACAACCTCCTTGTGTTTTAAACTTTAATGTTTAAAAAAAACATTTTTTAAGTTATACCACAGCCTGTTTCTGTATCCTCAGAGAAGAACCAATTATTTCTAAAAGCAGGTGCTGGTCAGCTGCAGATTTCCAGTTCTCGATTTGGTCATTCAATGGGTATAGTTCCTTCTCCATCAGAGATGGGAAATTCACTAAAAGAACATACTGTATGCCAGAGAACAGAAAGTGAAGCAAACAAATTTATTTGTATTGTACTGAACGGGTTCAAATTAACAATAACAGAGATCAGGCCTGATAATGGCTTTTTTTCTGCATTTTATTGCAACTATTTGCTATTTTAACTAGGAGTATCAAATTAATCTTAGCTTGCAGCTCGAACAACAAACCACGAACTATGCCAGGCTTCTGGAGCTCTCGTTCGATGTACCAGAAGATCTCTGCTTAGCTCACGAGCCGCTTGGCCTTCTGCACCCCAACGAACAAACTTTCATCTTACAGTAAAACTGTACACCTGGGCAGTGTTCTGTTTACATCACAGTTTCTTTTGAGAACTCTGTTACTGTCCCCTTAAAAAAGGTAATAAATCTTGGTGTCATGCTAGATGAAGAACTGTCATTCTTGTCGCATGTTGACCACATTTACGTTTACATTTACGGCATTTAGCAGACGCTTTTATCCAAAGCGACTTCCATTCCCTAACTACAGGGGAGCAACTTAAGGGTCTTGCTCAGGAACCCAGTGGTGGTCTGCTGAAGGTACGAACCCATGACCTCTTGGTCCAGAGGCAAGTACCCTACCACTAGGCCACCACCACCTCTCCAGGACATGCGGATACCTTCTTTACAGGTTTGAATTCTTTACAGTTTGAAAGAATTCAAACCTTTCTCACCACTGAAGCTACGCAGTTACTTGTCCAGTCTCTGCAACTCTCTTCTGGCTGGACTTCCACTGAAGGTAACAAGACCACTTCAGCTGATTCAGAATGCAGCTGCGAGGTTAGTGTTTCTAAATTCTTACACACTATGCCTCTACTACGAAACCTTCACTGGCTCCCTGTGGCCGCTCTCATTAAAGGGGACATAATATGCAAAACTCACTTTAGTTATAATTGGTCTATGGGCTATACAAAACACGTTCATGAAGTTCTTTGCACAAAATTAGTCCCTTTCAAAAGGAACCGTTTAAGGGCTCTGTTACTTTTTTGCAAATAAGCTGTTGCTGGCCACGCCCCACCCATCCCATGCTAATGCTGCGCCGTTTAACACACATGAAACAGAGGCGCTATCCAGCCCTATATGTTCGACCCCGAGTCGGACCCAGAGCAAGATGAACGCAACACTTCATGTGTGACTTGCCTCTGCCTGTAGCCATAGTGCTATGTGTATTATGCGTGATCGTGAAACCAGCAGACAAAAATAGCAGATCTTCAACTAATCTAGTGGGTGGGGGCTCGACAGATGATAAGTGGTTCTATGCAAATTCCCCATTATTACGTCATAATGGGGGGGCGTCCAAATGGCTCGTAGAAGCATATGATTCCTGACACCAAAATCTTTCAATTGATTCACAGAAAAC
>JBBJLS010000082.1:26220494-26231049 GCA_037577275.1 Bryconaethiops microstoma | reverse complement strand
CATATAATTTCTTTTTGGTCAACATCACTTGCCCTGAATCCAAAAAACCTCCAGACAATGGATGTTGCTCCCTTACGAGACACTAGCTCCTCCTCACCTCTAAATGCTGCTATATTGTCACCTTCTGCTCCCAACATTACATCTCACTCTCTTGCAATTTGAGGCTGCTGCTCATACAGTCTATGCTGCTGCTCATATGCAAGGCGCGCTTGCTGCAGGGCGTGCTCCTTTTTTAGGCAGCTTAATGAAGCCCTAATCTTTCGTTCGCCCCCCTGGTGGTTGGCTGACTATTGGTTGAGAAAGTGCTTGATTTGATATGCAGCAGAGCCCGCTATTAAAATGTTAATATCGCCAACGATCATCTTAATTTAATCTTGGCAGCCAAAATCGTGATCGTGATTAAAATTTGATTAATTGTGCAGCCCTACTGTGACCCACGGAGAAAGTTGTGTGATGGTATGGGGGTGCTTTGCTGGTGACACTGTTTTGATTTATTTAAAATCCAAGGCACTACCATGGCATACTGCAGCGACATGCCATCCCATCTGGTTTGTGCTCAGTGGGACCATCATTTGTTTTTCAACAGGACAATGACCACAAACACACCTCCAGGCTATGTAAGGGCTATCTGAGCAAGAAAGAGAGTGATGGAGGGCTGGCCTCCACAATCACCAGACCTAAACCCAATTGAGATGGTTTGGGAGATGGCTGATTGAGGGAATGCCAAAAGTGTGCAAAGCTGTCATCAAAGCAAAAGGTGGCTACTTTGAAGAATCTAAAATATAAAGCACACTGATTTGTTAAACACTTTTTGTGTATTACATAACTCTGGGTGTCCCTTCATGTCTTCAGTATTAATCTACAATGTAGAAAATTAAAAATTAAAGAAAAACCATTGAATGAAAAGGCGTGTCCAAACTTTTGACTGCTACTATATATTTGAAAATTAACCCCCCTAGAAGCTGAATCACCAAGCAAACTGGTCAGACGATATTCTGGCACATTCCCCAATTCAAAATTGTCAGAGCTCATGTATTTTTGGAATATCTTGCTTAAACGCCTTGTTTCAGAACATCTAAGCACTGGGATCAAGGACTCTGGCTCGGCCATGCTAACGTACAGAATTTCTTTTTATGTATTGGATCAGTCGGTCTGTGTAACCTGGGCTCTTTTGAGTTTTAGATTACAGACATGGTGAGATGCTGTTCTAAAATTCCCTAATGTTCAGGAGTCACTCAATGATTGAGAGAAGTCCAGGTCCTGAGGTTGCAAAGCTGGACTCCCACAGTACTGAATTTTTTCCATGGACAGACTGTGGGCTGATGGAAATCTTTCTAAAGTTTACATAACCATTTATTTTTTATTATTCTTCTGGGGTCCTTTGATATATCTTTGCTCAGGCCATGCTGCACTTGAGCAGAGTTCTGATATGAGCAGTATGTACAATTATGTGGTTACAGTTTTGTTTAGCAGGAAGAAAAAAGAAAAGAAAAAAGGTCAGCAGACCTCTACACAAAAGTAACTATTTTAAAACCACGAAGTGTTGGCAAAGCTGTTATTTTTGCCTATGCATGAATTCTTCCATTTTATCTGAGAAACAAATTTGTTTTGTCTTCAGCATCACAGATGTGCATCATTTCCTTCATAAACACAGGAGGGGTGATCTAAAAATATTACAGATGAAAGCCATTTTTAAGGCCATGATGGGCGAGAAAAAAAGATAGACACATCTCTCTTGCTTTCCTGCTTTCTCTCCTTCATCCGTCACTGGCACTGCTGGTGAGTGTAAATGGAGTGTGTGTTTCAACATGCTAATAGCATCAGTGACAAAGACTGAACTGAAGAAAGGAATGACTAGAGATGGCACAAACAAGATGCATACATTACATCAAATGTGAAAAATGGTATTGAAATTGTGGTCAGTGACCACAAACAAAAACTATTCAATAACCTTTTATTATTAATTAAAAAATTTATTAATTATAATGTTTGTTAAAATTTATTATTAATAACTTAATAATCATAATGCTTACTATATGAACAGTACGTTTAACTTGGTCCAATAATGTACACAGTCATATTTATATTCCCAGTATTTAACAGGGCTTCAAGCATTATTTTAGAAAAAGACCAGAAAGGCAGTAATATGCTATATCAAACACTATTTATACTGTCTTTACATCTCCTTCCAAATTTCAATAAACATTAGGCCTGCAGAGAAAAACTTAAGTTAAAACTTGGCTAAGTTACAGCCATGGTTGACTTTAAGTGCCTCTCTGCAATATAATTTATTTATTGGGTGTCAATAAAAATAAAACATTTTTAGTCACTTCGATGGTTCACAAAATCATCCCTCTGAATCCATCTGAAGAAGTCTTCTACATATAGTGAACACAGGAGTTTATACTGACCAAAATGTACATGGTTACCTCAAGGGTAGGATATTACAGTGTGTGTTTTGGTCCAATTTGATTAGGATTACAGTTCTTTCATGTTTTGCATGAATTTTGTATCCATTTCTTCTTATTCATTCTATCTAAACCCTATATAGTATCCGGCTCTTAACCTCACAATTTTCTACACAAATCATGTAACTTCACAAAGGTAGGGCAAACCTAAAGATAATCTTGGGAGATATGAAAAAAACAACACTGCAACACCAAGAAATTCTTATATGTAACAAAATGGCTCTTAGATACTGATTTCAGGTTTCATTAGTTAAAGTCACATTCATTGCTATCAGGTGCATAACATCAAACACATAGCTTTGCAGTCTGTACTGGCAAATACTAACAGTACAATGCGTCATGCTAAAGAACTTAATGATGAAAAGCTCAATGATGAATCATGCTTTACTATGTGACAGTCATGGAATACACTAGGTTTTTTAGATGCCAAAATAATGCTGCCGATCAGAATGCTTTGTACCAACAGCACAGTTAAGTGGAGGAAGGATAATGTTCCTTAGGGTTTCAGCTAGGCCCGCTAGTTCCAGTGAAAAGTATTGTTAATACTACAGGACAATTAAATCAATAAAATGCTCTCAACTGTGCCGCAACATTTTGGGAAAAACACTTTCCTGGTCCAGTATGACCATGCAGTACACAAAGCAAGGCCCATAGAGATATGGATTAACTACTTGGTATGGATGTAATATGGAGATATGAATTGGTAGGTCAACTGGGCACAAATTTCCACACACACTCCAAAATCCTGTGGAAAATTTTCCCTGAAGAGTTGATGCTAGCTGCACATTAATGCTCAGTTTTGGAATGGCACATTGAAGCTCATATAGGTGTGATAGCCAGGTTTGGTGTGGGTGTTCGTGACAGTTTTTGTTTAGCTTTTGTTCAGTCCATTTCTTAAAGCTTTCTTAAACATTGACTCCTGTTTCCACCCCTTTTTCATTTGTGTTGTTGTGCATTTTCTATTTGTAAGGCATACTACTTTTTCCTGTCCTGACGTTTTGATGTCTCTTATAGCCTACCCATATATTTTATTTTTATGACCTTCACATTTTGTTTATATAGACACAGCTAACTGGGAACAACCAATATCTTTTGTCACACATGTGTTACATTGCCTTCTTGGAGGAGTTTTATAATCCTTTTAGTTTAACTGACACCTTGCTGGTGGAGCTTGTGTTAACACAAAGAGTGCTGCTGCACTTGGTCTTTTAACTTCAGATTAACTTGCACCCTTAGACTTGAGCCAATATTTGTTCGGAAATGTAATGCATGGGTTGCTACCATATTTAATTTGTCTAAGGAACATTTTTTGAAGTCTGAAAGTTCTGTTATTGAACAAAAAGAGTCGTATCATACCTGTTAAGCCAGAATTTGTTATAGCTGATAATAATACCTTTGGGACAGAGGAATGGGCTCCAAAGGTGCTCCATAATATTTACAATCTGTTGTGTCTTTTCAAAAGACAATTCAATTGGGAGACCGGTGGGAGTAACTGACAATGTAGGACGTGTTTTGCGGTAGCTCCAATGGAATGTGACTTTTAATGTGTATTTACACCACCTTACGTGTATCTAAGACACTGAACTGATTAAAAGTGAATCTCAATACTTATTTACTATTCAGCTTCATAATACTGGCGCTCAACATGGGGAAAATCGACTCTAGCAAGGCCACTCGCAGCAAGGCTGACCACGAGGTTCTAGCTGTTAGCACAAATGAAGCAGATGTTAAACGAGTCCCGGACCTAACTCATCAGCAGGTTTGAGAATATTGTTTCGGATGTGGTTGAGAGAGATATCAGCAGCCATTTCACCCTTAGAGACTAAAATTACCTCCTTTGGGACTGTTCCTCCAGGAACTCCACTCCTGTCCAGGAATTAAGTTTGGGCTTCTGTTCCCGGCAATGTTACGGATCACCCTTCCTGATGGGCAAATCCTGATTCCTGATGTGTGTGTGGTATTTCTTGGTGGGATAAAGTCTCCAAATCTTTTGTGTAATGTTTGAGTTACCTGAAGGTTGTGTCTTTCCAGTCTCATCTCCAGAATATTGTTTTGCTCTTGCAGCCTCTGGCGTTCCGACTCCAATTCCTCTATCTTCTGCCTGCCCAAACACACAATCTGAGCGTTAAATTTTAATACAATGGATCTCAGGAGACGATTCGTCTTCTCTGATGGGTGCTTAGTAGGCATATCCTGCGAAGGATAAAATTATATGAACAATGCAGAAAGTCTGTTAAAAAAAGAAAACACGCTAACATTACTAACTAACTGCAGCCTACAATCCCTAGAGCAGAACACCTACCATGTTCAGCAGTGCTTCTGAGACCAATTACTTTATACAGTAATTAACACAAAACATACATAAATATACTAATCACATATTTTTGCTTGAAAATACATGTGGGATACATTCTAAGGTCTCAATTACAATGTAGCCAGGCATACATGTACAAGCTCAAATGAAAGAACAAGAATTGAAAAGAAATAAATTAAAATTTGAATATAATAATGTGGTGTTATTATTACTAAATGAAGGATGTGTCAAAAATAAATTAGTAGATAAAATTAAAAAGCACATAAGCAATTCAGGCTATAAAAATTATATGTTATAAAACAAAGATACATTTTAGGGAAAAGAATCAATAATTTAAATTGTTTAAAACTAAAAAATAAAACAAAAATAATAGAAAAAAGAATTAGGATCAAATAAAACTGCTAAAAAATTAATATACGATCATGGCCATAACATTAAAAATTCTGACAGGTGAACATCTTTGATATCTTAGGTAGCAAGTGAACAGGCAGTTCTTGAAGCTCATGTGTAGTAAGCAGGAAAAATGGGAAGTCATAATTATCTGAGAGACTTTGACCAAGGCCAAATAACGATGGCTAGATGACCAGGTTGGATCAGCTACGCAAAGTGGTTAGGCTCACTGATAGACATGGGGAGTGAAGGCTAGGCTAGTCTTGTCTGACTCCATAAAAGAGCTATTGTAGCACAAACTGCTGAATTGCTGGCTATGATGGAAGGGTGTCAGAACACAGTGTGCCTCACAACAGGCTCAATATGGAACCACAAAGCAAAGGAAGATCTCCTGTAATGCTGCTATTATGACACTCAGCAGAAATTGGCCCAGAGCTCAGGATGTGGCCTGTAGTGAGAAAGCTATGAAGCGCTGCATAAATAACACTGAATAAAGGTGATGCTGACCGCTCCGCACAGACTGTGCTGTTTTTTAGTTTATTTATCTATTGTTTTGCTTCATGTTCCAAAGCCAGTAACAACTTTGCACATGTAATTTCGGACACTTTTAAACCCAACCCGTCGTGGCCGACTGAGATAATGTGTGGCTCGGACAACAACAATGGACGCCCGAGGCGCAGAACAAAGAAACGCCAGGGGACAAGTGCTGCCGTCCGGAACAGGCTGAGACAGCAAACGCATCGGGCACCACTGCCTAGTATCCTGCTAGGCTAATGTACAGTCACTGGAGAACAAGCTGGACGACCTAAGGGTCAGAGTTACTTTCCAACGAGACATGAGGGATTTTAACATTCTGTGCTTCTCTGAGACATGGCTGACCCCCACTGTGAGACCTTGCTGTAACTCTGTCGGACTCATTCTCAGTGTTCCACACGGATAGGACGGGAGAGTCAAACAAAACCAAAGGTGGAGAAGTGTCTCATATTGTCAACAGAAAGTGGTGTGATGCCAGGAGCATTTCTACTCTCTCCAGCGGCTGCTCGCCTCATTTGGAATACCTGAGCATTAAGTGTCGCCCCTTCTACCTGCCCCACCAGTTCACCTCGGTCATCACCACAGCGGTCTACAACCCACACCACGCGGACACAGGTATGGCTTTGTCTGAACTAAATGATGTGCTGAGTGCATTTCAAAACAAAGATCCAGGGCCAGCCCTCACTGTAGTAGGCGATTTTAATAAAGCAAACCTCAGACAAGTTATGCCGAACTTTTACCAACATGTTACGTGTCCGACGAGGGGAGCTAGAACTTTGGACCATTGTTACAAGCCATATAAGCAGGGCTACAAAGCTGTTTCACGGCCAGCTTTTGGAAAATCCGAGCACAGTGCCATTTTTCTTATTCCTGAGTAGAAACAAAACATATGTAGGAAGGAGGTTGTCACGAGGGTGGTGCAACACTGGTCTGCCCAATCAGAAGCTACACTGCAGGACTCGCACAAAGAAGTAGACTGGGACGTGTTCCGGTCATGTGCGAACATCAACGACCTTACGGATGCAGCAGTTAGCTTCGTTAGCATGCTAGCAGGGGAGATCATACCTACATTGAGAGTCAAGACGTTACCGAACCAGATACTGTGGGTGGACAGATCGATCCGCGCTGCAGTGAACGCCAGGACCACCACTTACAACGCGGGTCTCGCCACCGGCGATATGAGCACCTACAAAGCGGTGTTATACGGCGTCCCGCGTGTGCTTAAGGACACCAAACATCGGTACCTGGAGCGTCTGGAGTCTCACTTCTGCCAGGGTGGCACATGTGGCATGGACCGAGCACCATCATCATCTCCTATTCCATCCCAAGCACCAGAGACCCGCTCCAGTTCGCCTACCGACCCAACAGATCCACAGAGGACGCCATATCCCACATCCTGCATACACTCTCAGCCACATGGACAAGAAACAGGGTTACTATGTGAGATTGCTGTTTGTAGACAACAGTTCAGCATTCAACAAAATAGTGCCAGATAGACTGTACACAAAGCTGAGGGATCTAGGTCTCAATAGCCATGTGTGTGCATGAGTGCTGGACTTCCTCACTAGCAGATCTCAGGTGGTGAGGTACTCTCCCCACTGCTGTACTCCCTCTACACTTTTGACTGTGTGGCCACTCATGGCTTCAACACCATTGTGAAGTTTGCTGGTGGTGTTGGGCCTCTCCAACAATGATGAGACGGCCTACATGGACGAGGTGAAGAACCTGGCATTGTGGTGTCAGGAGAACCACCTCCAGCTGAACGTCTGCAAGACCAAGGAGCTGGTGGTGGACTTCAGAAGGAGACAGCAGCGAGACTACTTCAAGTATCTCAGTGTCCACATCTTTTCAGACCTGACATGGACTGCTTACATTCAGGTCCAGTCCAAAAAGGCCCCTGTACTATCTCTGACAACTGACGAAGTTCAGGGTCTCTCCAGTGATCCTCAGGACTTTCTATTTAGGTGCTGTGGAGAGCACCCCCACATAAAATATCACATCCTGGTATAGGAATAGCTGTGTTCAGGACCAAAAAGCTATTCAGAGAGTGATCCGTACGCCAGAACGCTGCTGCAGGTCTGTTCTCCCTTCCCTACTGGATATTTACACCAGGAGATGTTGGTCCAGAGCAGTTCGGATATTAAAGGAATCGTCCCACCCCAGTAATGGACTGTTTCAACTTCTGCAATCAGGCAGAAGGTTCTGCACCATCAGGGCCAAAACAGAGAGACTCAAGGGGAACTTCTATCCTCTGGCCCATTGAGTCTTGAATCAGAACATGCCCCCACTCCCCTCATAGCATTACCATATCATTACCATAAGGGACTGTAACAGGACCTCATATCATATTCATTTCCATATTTAAGAACATTCACTGTCATTTCATATCATATCTGATTTATTATTACGTCACAAGCTGCTACATTGTACACGCTGCTTATTACTCTGGTCACTCTGTTAAGTTATCCTGTTTACATTATTCTGCTTGCATTGCTGTGCTAATATGACACAATGCACTTTAACATTCCATTTGCACACTGTACACACTATTTTATATAAATACATATTTATATAATAATACATAGAATACATAGGTATTCTAGTAAATACGTTATCAAAAATCATATTTTGTGCGAAAAGCACACTCCTGTGAAATGTGATATGTCTGGAGGTGTTTTAACCCGTCGGCTCCAAGTAATCGTCTCTGCTCTGTCTGAGACAGAGTGTCTATTTATTTCTTTGTGTCTATATCAACTATATTTTTCAGATATTTTCCTCCTGTTTTCACAATTTCCCCTCACATAGTCCATGTTCTCCTGTTCAGATTTCATGGAACAGATGTTGACTTTTGGTTAAACGAACTATGCAATTATGTGCAGTGTTGGTTAAAAGTTATTTAATAAGAAGACTTGTTGAGGATCTTGAAACAAACAGAAAACACAAAGGCCACATGCTAATGTGGAATAATCAGGTTTGAACAGAAGCCAGGGCAGCTCCATGAGGCACTGTAACGTGACATTAAACGGGCCCATAACCTTTTTTTCTTTTTTTTTAACCCCTTAGAGTTTCACTTACGATGTGTAGTTTTGAAAGCCAGAAACAGTTTTGATTCATTTTTACATGACCATATTCCAACTTCTTCACAACTTAGCATTAAACCTCCTTATTGAATTGCTGAAACTTTATGATATATTTAAACAAACTCTAGTCTGATTGGCTGTACCTCATTCAAAAGGCAAAAATGTGTTGTTCATTAAATAGGTAGATATATGTTAACGTGTATTTATTGTGACATCACAAAAAGGATCTGTCAATTCAAATCTAGGCTGTTTTTGTAAACAAAAAAAATCTAACACTTCCAAAAAATCTTACATGTGGTTTTAACTAGAAATAAAACAGTGCAAGATTTTTTTAAAACTTGGTCAATGGTAATACCACCCACAAATTAAGACTCCCAAATCACCCTATACCACAAACAATAGGATGCTGAGGGAGTGACATGAAGCACCATCAGAACTGCTGCTAACACATTATTAAACAACTCAACATGCTTGGAGGAGAACACAAATCGTCACACATTACTAGTGATCCAAGCCTTATCATCAACCAAATTATATATTTATGGGCTCCCACTATCCACCAGAGTTCAGCTCCAACCCTGATGCAACCCACTTGATCCAGGGATTGAGCTCTCCCAAAGAGAATAATTAGATCAAGTGGGGCAGATCAACTAAACACTGCATGAATATAAAAAGGATAGGGCACACACTGCTTAAGCCCTTTGATTTTTGTGGTTTAAATTTTAAAGAAATACTTGTTTTGTTTGGTATTTCATAAATACAAGCAGAGACAAAGACCTTTAAAAAAGAAGAAACTAAAATGTATGACTTCCAATTTTCCAACTAAATAAACAACTTCAATATTTACAAGACTCTTACCTCAGGGAGTTCAGTTCCTCCTCTTTCGCTAATGGACTGTTTTCAGAAATGGAAGATTGTTGTTCCTTCAGAGTTTCAAGTTCTATTGCAAGCTGACAAAAAAAAACAAAAAACAAAAACATCTCATTGTAAATGCATATCAGTAAATGCAAAAACACTTGCCTCCTTACCTCCAGAACAAAAAACGAGTAACAGAAAGGAGTTACACTGTAAGGAGAATATGAGTGAACCAACTTATTCATTTACATTACATCTACTTTCCTCTACCAAACATATAAAAGATTTTTTTTTAGAATTGATCTACAATTTCTAAATTGTTAGGTTAAGGTCCATCTGCGGGGGGAAAAAAGGGACATGACAGTTTGTTGAGAAGGTAAAATGGTTTATAGAAGAAATGAAGAAGCCCTCTTAGGACAAATCAGAAAAACAATCCGGGGTGTGATAGTGCTATAATACAAAAGCGGCCAAGCAAGCGCCACTTTGAAAGTTCTCTAAAATGCTTAACACTGCCAGGAAACTGGGCCTCAAATTGTACAGTTCTGCTTTTAAAATGCATGCTGAAAGGACTTGAGTATGTAGCCACATTCTGAGTTTTCTAAGATTTGTGCTGGATCTCCAATTTATGGTTGAGAAGTATAGTTACAAACCCATTTCAATTGGCAACACTAAGGATTACTCAGATTGCTTATGAAGTAAGTAGCCTAGTGATTTGGGCTGGTAGCCTTGCAGTTAGGGTGTTCGCACCGTGGATTTGATTCCCAAGACTGCTAAACCTCTGAGGTACCCTTTGGCAAGGTACCATACCCACACACTGCTCCCTGGGCGCTGTGTTCTTGGCTGCCCGCTGCTTCACTTGGTGAATGGGTTAAATACAGAGGAAGAATTTCATGCTGTTCACACTGTGTGCTGTG
>JBBJLS010000082.1:26197203-26209157 GCA_037577275.1 Bryconaethiops microstoma | reverse complement strand
AATAAGATGTGATTCAGGTGATCACTAATCAGTCCCTCATAAAGCAGAATGAGGTGCTTGTGTAGGAATTTAACAGATACTGGCATGGAATGGTTGTCGTACTCATAGAGATGCTGATTTAAAAATAAATTGTAGTGGTCTCTTATTGTTTTCCAGAGCTGTACATATGTTATGATAATATTAGCCTTAGCTGCTATTTTATTGGTCTTTGCAATAATAGCAAACAATTTGCCATTGCAGTTGGGTAAAATATATGCAAATGATCTTTCTAACCAATCCCAGTGTTTCTTGACTATGACTGTCAGCATTCTGATCAGCATTCTGATCAGAGTGAAGCAGAGAAGGTTGAATTCCACTGTATTCAAACATTTTTCATTGTCCAGTTGTTGAGATCTGAACAAAGTCATTCATAGTATTTGGATATGAAATTGTTCTTTGTTGAGAAACCTCAGATTTCTTTACAGTGGTGGTGATGGGAACCAGGAGTCACAGTGGCTACAATACAAATACAGCCATTTTTATTTACTTTCCAAAATGAGTTTTTATGTGTAATATTACCAATAGTAAAATAGTGGTAAATATGGCTTTTTTTGGTTAATTTTATTTTTTGGCTTATAGCCTGTGTGAACGTCTCCCACAAAAGCATATTAAAAGTAATTTTTTTAATATGCAATGTGTTTGTTGCCGTTTCATGTTATAGCTTTCCGTAAGGGAGGTGTTTGGTTGCATTAAACACTGTAGACATCTGGTTCACACTATTCTGAAAGACTTATGTATTTAATTATGCAGAAATTAAAACATTTGCCATTGTAGTTAATTTGGTTTCAGTTAATCGAAAGCAGCAATATATAGTAAGAAGTTACGGTAGTGCACACCATATTGTTCAGCCCTAAATACTGAATAACTGCCACAACCCCACCCCCGTGTACATTGAGAATTAAAAACATATGAGAATACCTTATAAGAGTAAATCTTTACTCTTCTTTTTGTTCTTCAAAAATCAAAGTATATTTCACATTAACCGATAATGCCAGAGTGTGACTTGTTCTATGGTTTCTTGTACATATACTGACTTATTCCACCCATCTGTGCATCATCCTTTAACACATACCAGGTTAGTGTAAGCTACTATTTCTGGCGTTTGCGTGTCTCTCCTCACCTGTTACATAAGCCTCTTCCTTAAAAAATGTCAATGCCTAGTAGTGGCACATCGGTCTGTGTTCTTGAAACTCTTATCCTGAGGGCCTGTTATCCTTCGAAAACCCATATTCTGCGTTTTATTTGCATTTTATTTTATTTTTCGCTCCTTGACATCCACTTATAACATTTCTGCTGCCGTCTTTGTACATTAACAATTTCCAACCTCTGTTTATAGCATATAATTAGGGATGGGAATCGATAAGAAATTGTTGATGTCAACGCCATTATCGATTCTTATTATCGATCCGATTCCTTATCGATTCATAAACGGTGTTACAGGTTGAGCCTGTTGCCTTAAGAAACTTTGCATTCTGGGTAATTGAGCCTCTAGGGGGGCTGGCAGATGTAGTTTTTCAGGGAGTGTTTGGAGTTTTACATGACCGCTCTGTTTGAGTGATTCTCGCCACTCTAATGTTCTTTTTGGAGACAGTAAATAAATGCTCCCGTCCCGAGGGAGGAAAGAACAGACCCTGCTCCCCGTAACTGTGGCCGAGAGTAACGAGCCAAAGACGCCCGGCTAGCAGCCGCTTAAGCCGAGGCTGAGAAGGCAACAACAGTATAAAATAAATATATTTTTTAACTGATCATAGTTTTGTGGACAGGTAATAAGATCTGGTTAGCTAAATATTTACATTAAAAAAAGGTGGTCATAGACCATTTTTTTTAAGCTCCGAAAGCAGCCGTTTTATTAGATGTCAGAACTCAATCTTGTCCTTTACATGGTAAATATAATCACTTGAACAATAAATTATGCACTTATCTTGATTTAAACAATAATATGGTCCAAATATGAAAATATAATTATAAAAATAAATTAGTATTGATAAGTGGCATTGTAGTTAAAGTTACCCTCGTCTATGGAAACCACAGAGCTTGCACTTGAGCGCTGAGAATCGAACACATGGCATTCTTGAATGACATGTGTTAAGACCTCAAATGTTTTAACATGTTGGTAGTGTTACCACCTTTGCAAGTTAAAACGGCACTACACTGGTTACAAACCCAACTGTCGCTTTTTTTATGGTAAAATGCAATGATAATGCATGATAATTCGAGTCGCAGAGTATGAGGTCATAGCGCGCGACGCAGGAAAATGTCAGAAAGAATTGTTAGAGGAACCGATAAGGTCGGAGGTAAACGATTCCGGTGCTTCGCAAAATGGGTTTCGATTCCCACCCCTACCAACACCTGACTAATAATTGTTTATGGAAACCCCGCAAATTCGCGGAAACCGCAAAATCTGGCAATATAAAACTTCTCATGCATTTTAGTGCTAAATTAATAAGAAAAATATAATTCACTAATTTTGTAATTCAGCTAAATTTCCATATTACATTTTTTTGTACTGTTGAAAGAACACAAAGCAACCGTATACGGAAACGCATCTTGGGACGATGAAATACCCCTGTACTCAGAGGCGGGAGGTTTGAAAGTAGCCAATCTGAGTGTAAAATGAAACTATAATGTTTTATGAGCATATTTGTGGGCATATTTAGAGTTTAAACTATAAAAATAGGCATCTGTAGCCATTTTTACATCACAAATTGACATTTTTTTCGAACGTAACCCCCACAAATTTTGGGGGTCCACTTAATTCATTTTGAAACTAACTACATAAGTTGAAGTCTTTTACTTAAAAAAAAAAGTGAGAACCTAATATACTGAACTTTGTCGTAGAGGGTATTGTGACATTATTCCCGAAATACTCAGAAAAACAAGTCCCACAACTTAACCAAAACAATGGTAGGTACCTGAAGAAAGATCATACAAGGCCGTGACCGCAGTGACAAGCTGACAGCAGAAACGAGGGCTGGCAGAGCAGATGTTATGCAGGGTGGAGATTGAACAAGGCACCAGCGTGCAGTAGTCATCCACTAACACCTGCGCCAGTCGGATACACCACGCAGAGTGTGTGCGCTGCACATGGGAACATAAGAAAATAACATACTACTGTAACAATGCCACTAGTAAAGAGTACAAATAACCACACAGAAACATCCAAGCTCATTAACACTAAACTGTTAAGTAAACACTACTTTGTTTTTGCATTTCTGTTGGGTTAATATTTCTGCATCCAATACTGTTTCAAAGTCTACGTATGTAAAGCTATTTGCCATATCAATAAACAATACATTGTGATTTTATATGTATTACTTTTGCCATTTATTTACCACTTCAGTATTTACAGTTACCACTTAATACCTCGTTCAGCTAATAAAATCCATGTAATGGCTGGAGTGCACCAAGACATTTGGAACCAAACCTGTATTCTTCAAAAATATCACCTTATTTATCATTTATCACACTCAGCGATGATGGGAGAGGGAGGTCATCCTACCCACCTACAGAGCAAGGGATTGCCAAATCGAACTTGTGATCTACCAATAAGATGAAACGCTTAGACAGTTTCACCACATCCTAAGTACTGTGATATGACATATTGCAATATATAACATTTTATTACTTAAACAGAAAATATTGTCTACAAAACAAAAGCATTTGCAATTTTTGCCAAAGGTGATTCTTTGAACATCCCATTTCAATATTATCAACTGAAGCAAAACAGATGCTACTACTTGTGATATTTGCCTATCTACAGTATGCTGCAACCAACAGGGAATCAAATCTGATTTCCAGCAGGAGTGTTGATGCAGCACTGCATCAGTGGTTTAACTGGATGCGCAAGAAAACACCTGCCAAATCCAAATCCAAAGATTTGATGTGTGCAAACACAGTATTGACAAAAAGTATAGTGCTTGCTATTATGACCCACCTGTAACCAAGTGGCAGCACACTCTAGAATAGGTACCCGAGACACTGCTATTGCCATAGACACCAGCTTGCCCAGCATGGTCATCCGGCTCTCATCAGCCTTGTTTCCTTGAAGGCCAAAGAGGGCAGAGAAGATGACCTGACGGATTGCATCTTTGCTCTGCTCCTGGAAGTAGCTACACATGATCTCCAGGAGTTGCAGCTCCTGAACACAGCTCATTCTCTGAAATATACATATAAACACAAATAGATTACTACATTTAGAGCAAAAATTAGGATAATTAGGATAATTTCCACATTGACACCTCTAAATATATAAAAATTCCAAGTTTGTTTACTATATATAGACCAGGGTTTCTAAGCTTATGCTCCACAAAACTTAACGAATGCAGCTGAAGTTTACCCTACATTTAGACCAGGAGTGGTAAGAGCGTCAATCTCCTGCTCCCCTGCTAATGTGGCTGTCAAACACTGTGGCTATTATGTCATAATAACTTGGTCGAAATGCTTGGTCTTGCAAACTTGTTTTAAAGCGGCTGAAAAGCAAACAAATGTATTGACTCGTGTCTCTGTGATCTTTGTGTATTCTTCAAATGTACTGCGAAACTACTCAATGTATGATGTCAGTACAGACTTTACACAGATTTTACAACATGAAAAGCATGAAACTAGCTCATGTTGTTATGCAAAACAGTTAATAATGAGACACACAGACCTCTGCATACACAATACATATATAGATTTATATAATGATTTTTTTTGTTATTTTTTTGGTTGTTGAAAGGGTATGATGTTATGAGGCTCCATTGTACTCTACCTTTAACAGAAGCTTTAATTCTCTACCACCCTGAAAGAGCATTTTTTTGCTAATTAAAACCTATTGACAGAGTTGTGGTTGACAGAGTTGAGGTCGGTGTTAACTTGTCGCTCCATAATGATCAGAGAGGGATCCACTCTTAATGCCAGCTGTTTTCTGATATGTTACCTGTACAGCAAAATGGTAACTTGCCAATTTTGCTGTCAGGTTTGTTGTATTCCCTGACTATTTGAATTTGGCATGGCACATACGTCAGCATGGCTTTTGTCGAAGCCAAAATGAGCCCACACTGCCATGGGAGCTGGTCTATGTTCTGGGTGTACATGGTGGGCATTCCATTGCTTCCTATTGACAGGAAAGTCACTGTTCATGGTAACTGTTCATATAACACAGAAGGAGCAAATATAGATTGGGTTGAAATATCACGAATATGTTCCTAAATACGGCTAGTCACACTGCAATCTCAATTCATACAAAAATTATATTTCAACCACATTGTGCAGCCAAGATTCAGAGCAAGGGGGAGAGAGAAACAGAGATATAGACAGATGGATAGACAGACCGATAAACTTAGAGAATCCTCACCTTTCGTTGCACACTCCTATCTTTGTGCACCTGAAAGATGAACTCTTCCACCAGCTCCACAGTGTTCTTGTCCAGACCCGGCGTGGGTCCCGGAGCACTCTGCAGTACGCTGCCTAACGATATGTCCAGATGGTAGAGCACCTCCTTGGCCGCACTCAGAGGGTCACGCCGCAGCAATGCATGACGAATATCACTCATGGCTGTTGGAAATATTGTACACACACACACACAGTACACCCCCACTTTAACGCGGATCAGCGGTCGCCGTTTCAGTCCAACGCGGATTTTTTCTGAGAACTATACTAATAATTGTTCGCTGAAACCCCCGCACTAACGCGGAAACTGCAGATATCCTCCGCATTTTTAAAAAACTTTTGTGACGTCCGGGCCTTGTCCGCCACGCCCCCTTGTCCTCTTGCTGGGTTGCTAAGCAACGCCCCCAAACATAAACCCAACACGAGGACGAGGAGGCGTGGCCGACGAGGCCCGGACGTCACAGCTTTTTTCACGGCAATATATATATTTTCATACATTTAAGTGCTACATTATTAAGAAAAATACAATTTACTAATTTTGTAACATAAATATTAAGGTAAAACTGTAGCCTACGGATAGCCTACCACTAACATGGTAGCCTACAGTTAGCAAGCATTTAATACAGAAACCATGAGTCACGGGGCAAAATTATTACATACCGTATTGATTAGACGTATTGTTGTTGTTACCTCTCTCTCTCAAACACAAACTTGCTCAGGAGGATGAAGAAAACTAAACACTTAAATGCGTGGTTACACTTAATGATTGAGGCTGTCAATGATGTTTATAAATGAAAGTCTTCGCATGTCAAAGTGGAAAATAGAACAGTTTGTCGACATATCTTGAAAAATATACACACGACTTAGTGGAGTCAGCCTTTCACAACGTAATCGCTAGTGGCTTGTGTAGTCCTCGCATAGCAGGCTGTGTTAAGTTATTTTATGAAGATCATTAGATTGTGACCATTTGGCTTGAAAGTTTGTCTGTTTGGCTTGAAAGTGTGTCTTTTTCATACCACTGTACATACACTACTCACAAAGAGTTAGGGACATTAGGCTTTTGGGTGAAATGTTAGGATGAACCTAAAATGCACTAAAACCTTTACAGGTAAACTTAATGTGACCTTCCCCAAACATCTGAATGCACATCTCCAACAGCTTAATGTTTCAGTACTTTTTACACAACTTGCTTCTCCAGACCCTTTCACATCTGTTATATGTGCTCAGGGTGAACAGTGGTCCCTACTTCCTTTAAAACATCCACCATCATTCCTATCCCACATAAACCAGTGGTCTCCTGTCTGAATGACTACCGCCCTGTTGCACTGACATCAGTCATCATGAAGTGCCTTAAGCGGCTGCTCAAAGGTCACATCTGCTCCTCCCTCCCTGACACACTGGACCCTCTTCAGTTTGCCTATCAAACAAGAGCCTCAGAGGATGCCATTGCCTTGACCGTGCACACTGCCCTCACTCAGCTGGAAAAGGGGAATACATATGTAAGAATGCTCTAAATCGATTACAGCTTGGCATTCAACACTATCATCCCCTCAAAACTTGCCTCGAAGCTCGCTGACCTTGGGTTGGGACCATCCATCTGCAGATGTTTTCTCAACTTCCTCACAAACAGGCCCCAGGTGGTGAGAGTTGGTAAGCACACTTCCTCATCACTCATCTTAAACACAGGAACGCCGCAGGGATGTGTGCTTAGCCCCCTCCTGTACTCCCTGTTCACACACGACTGTGTTGCTAAACACAGGTCCAACATCATCATTAAGTTTGCGGATGACACAACCATCATAGGCCTTATCACGGACAACGATGAGACGGCCTATAGAGAGGAGGTGATGGCACTGTACAACTGGTGTCTGGATAATAACCTGTCTCTCAATGTCAGCAAAACAAGAGAAATGATTTTGGACTTCCGGAAACGACCAGTCAGGGAACACCAGCCCATCCACAAAAACAGTGTCAAGGTCAAAAGGTCAGCAACTTCAGATTCCTTAAAATCACCGAGGATCTCTCCTGGACCCTTCACACAGACCCTGTAATCAGAAAAGCTCGCCAGCAACTCTACTTCCTGAAAAGGCTGAAGAAGTTTGGCATGAACGCCAACATCACCTCAAATCTCCTCCATGCTCTTGAGACTGCTGGTACACACAGCAAACCTTCTGGCAATGGAACATATTGATACGCCATCTTGGAAAAATTTGACTACCTGTACAACTTCTGTAGGGTCCAGGTATTGCCTCATGCTACCAGTAGTGACACTGATCCCAGCCAAATGCAAAACTAGAGAAAAAACTGTCAGAAAAAATGAGGAGCACCTCATTGCACCCGGTGTTAATTTAATCTCGAATGTTTCACTGAGTGTTCTCGTGTTTTCCATTTTGTTCTTCTTAAAGCCCTGTATTTTCATTACTGTAAATTAAAATAAATTATTACTGTATCTACCCTGCTTATACCAAAGCAAACACGCTTGCTTGAATTACAGTACAGTCTATATTGGGGTGCTACATTCTAGCACCGCAGGAGACAGCAGTTTAGTGTACACTGTACAGTACGTACCTTTACATTTTTTTAAGGGAAATGTATTAAATTGAAATTAAAGTGTTTTTGGAGCATATTTGGAAGCTTTTTTTTGTTTTGTTTTGTTTTTTTTACCACATCACAAATTCGTATTTTTTTCACAATTTTGGGGGTTTACTGTATATCAGCGCTGGGCAAGTTAACATGTTATCACGTTAATGCATTAATTACTTAATGCTGACAATTATTTTACCACGCATTAACAGTTTTTTTTATTACTATTACTTGGAAAGGTCGTTGCTTTTTGTGCTCTACCACTTCACCTCACTTTAACAGGGACATTTGCTACTGAAAATAGACTGTTTAAGAAAAAAAAATATGCTGATACCAGTTTAGGAAAAAAGCAAATTTATAAATGTTAACTTGCTGTTGCTCGGAAGGTGCCTGTTATAATGTTATGATCGTAAGTCTGGACCGTGGGCACCGGAATTTCAACATGGGGGGATGCAGCGCTCTACATCTTGGCTGTTTTTCGGCGGGTGGGCTGGGTGTGTGTGCAGTGCTCTACACTGTTGTCTGGAAGGGAAAAAGTGGTTATAAAGTTATAACATTATAACTGCTATGTTGGTTCTGGCGGCCATGCTCTGGTCTCTGAGAGTAACTTGTTTTCCTATAACAAACTAGATAAAACTTTAATGCCCTGGCAGTGGCGAATAGCTTTAGTTTTATATTTGATTTTATTACATTAATGTTTACGTTGAGATTTACAATAAATATTTTAACAGCAACTGTATAAAGGGAATACTGCTGTTAAAAGTATCTTATTTGCTTAAACTGTTATCAAACCAAATGTTATTACCCTTTTGTTCATATAGCAGTACTTTTAAAATAAAAGTGTGGGATACATTACTTAAGTGTGGTTGTAAATCTGAATAATACACTGACATTTTTCATACATTTGATTCGCTCGAAATGTGTCATGCAACTTTTATAGACATACTCCCACTCATAAGATGCTACCACAAACACATAGTCTTTTACTTAAGTTGAAACAAAAACACACATCTATTTACCACATTTACATTCCAGTGTAACATCACCCCAATATCACACATATAAGGGTCCATGTTGCTCCTTGTGCACTTATATTAACAGCGTGTAATCTTGTTTGCACAAATGACCGAGGAATAGAGGACTTGCTAGACCTGTTAAGCCTCGTCTTTGGTAGTCTAAACCTGTATCTAAAACGGATATTCGCTCTGGACCAGAACCTGGTTTGTGCCATCAGAAACAGACCATTTTTAAAATTTCGTAATTACACAGAAAAGGGTAAATAAACACATAAAAGCCCTTTAGCTAGCGACTAGCACCGCAACTGAAGAACCCCCGTTATCACAACACAGCAACGGGCCAGACCGTTCAGACCTGGTTCAGACAGTCTCATACTGCACCTTTTACTTTTAAACCACATTTGCAGGACAAATACAACACAATCTGACACACAATTCCCACCTGAACTTGTTTTTAAAGACTTATTCCATTAACGTCTCTCCGCAGTCAGAGCGGCTCTCAGAGACAACACATCCAAGCATCCGGTACAGCAGCACTACGGCAGCTCGTATGGGACAAAAATCTTCAAGATGTAGCACAGTCTCATGCTGTCTATGATTTCATAACAAAGCAAAATCATGTTGAAAATGGTATAGAATATGGTATATACACACTCTACACTCGTAGAGTGTGCATATTCAGTGTATACAGTACACATTGTCCATTTTATCAGCTTCACTGACCATATAGTTGCACTTTGTAGATTACTGTTACTGTAGTTCATCATTTGTTTACATTTTAGCCTTTTCTGACATTGTAAAAGAAATGTATATGTTTATGTTTGTACAATTCCAGAAAATGTATGTATATAATAATCTATTCATTTAGTAAGAGTTTAATTACAGACAATACGTATTTATTACATCATCATCACATCAGTGGGAATGGTCTGAATAGGAATTTGGCAGCAGCCAGCAGTGGCTATTGTGGAGGCCTTGCCAGACTTTGCCCACTTACAGGGCTAGTGCATAGGGGGAATAAATAAACAATGTACATATGGAAATAATAATTGTCTCATTATTTCTGTTTAGAACAGACAACATTTCACCATGAGGATGATTATAATTAGTATAATCCCATTGCATGGTGCAGAACAGTGGTTCTCAAATGGTTCCTCAAAGACCCGGACAGATCATTATGAGTTGTAAATTAGGTTAGATCCTCTGGGGCAGGGGTACCCAACTCCAGTCCTAGATGCTCGGTGTTTGGTAACACCCCTCCTCAAACACACTCATTAAATCTGACATCTAACAGGTGAGTTGAATCATGCGTGTTTGAACAGGGAAATCATCAAACTGTGCTGGACACCAGCATTCCGGTACCAGAGCTGTTCACTCCTGATCTTTGAGTGTCTGAGAACCAGTTAGAAAAACACTGGTGTACACTGTATCTACCTCTACCGTCACTCTATATGTTGCTATTTGTAAAAGCAATGATTGTGCTAAGCATTGATCACACCACAAATGTTGCCTTTTTAGTTTGGACATGTGTATCTTTTGAGCCACAGTACTAGCATGAACTTCGATGTATTGGCTTTAAAAGAGTCACTCTTCATATGACACAGTTATTATTATCAAGCACATGAGGGAAGTAGCAATGAAGCTCTGAAAATTAGTGATAAAAATTTATTGTCAACTATAATTAATATTGATAAATTTATCATCACCTAATGAGTGTCTGCCTCAACATAATATGAACCCATTATCAGAGAGGGCTGTCACAACCCAGGCAGCTTCTTGCTTTTCTTGATCGAATGAAAAAATCCCATGTAGAATTGATTTTTCATAAAATGTCTTTCCATGAGTGCTCGCATGCATAAACAGCTGGCTTACATGTGTGCATGATTAAACAAGCTTCAACAGTCTGCTGTGAAAATGACAGTGGAAACAAACATAGTGATGAAGTAACAACTAGACACCGTACTTTCCTTATGGTTGAACTACACTCCAGGGACAGAGAGCAGCATCTCCTGTCCCCTCCTGCTGTGTGTCTTTGGAAAGTGACACATCCATAACAGGGCCTACCAGCTTCATCAAAGAAAAAGGTACTACAGTCAGAGAAAAGACAGCAGCATCTTTTACAGCCAGTCATGTGTCTATAAAGAGTGATCAGTCCATGACACAACTGCCCAGTACACAACTGTCCTGAGAAAGATGGAGCTAATATGTATTACTGAATGCCAATAATGTGGTAATGGGGTGCGGTGCATCACACTGTAAAAGTTTTTTAAAAATTTACGTTAGCAGGACTAAAACCCAGGAAGTAGTTTGTCTGGTACCCTCCTGTAACCAGCCTTTTGGGACACCTCTTACCTTCAGCAGTTGACCTGTGCCCTCTGACCCAAAGTAAGCGGCATCAAAAATTATTTTAATCGACTAGCTGTGTTCAGTCCCTGAAAAACAACTTGAAATTTGTTTTAAAATTAGCACAGAAAAAAACTGGACCTGAATGACAACGACCTGTAGGATTCATAGAACTGAAACGTTCCGCCGTGAGCTGGACGCACTCAGGTAAGCTGTCTTTGAATTAGATTTTGAAGATTAAATATTAAGCTACAGCTTTTAGTGCTTCAACAAGCTTTTTTATACCCAAAAACATTAGTAGTCTTATAATTGTATTTCCAACATGGTTCAAATACTCAACTGCCAGACGTTCTGATTACAAAATGCATATACAGTACAATGGCAAGCCTAAACAATTGCTATTATGTGTAACAGTCCCGCTCTGCGACCACCAGGGGTCACTACGGAAGAGAACTGGATAATCCCTCTACACCAAGGACCAACAGGGGTCGCTGTTTCTTGTGGGGTTAATCAGATACACAGCTGGAAGGGTTTAACCCCAATCACTCTCCCTCATCACCCATTGGTCCATACTGAATATAAATATCTGTCTCTGGGTGATGA
>JBBJLS010000082.1:26184940-26197103 GCA_037577275.1 Bryconaethiops microstoma | reverse complement strand
CCCAGCAGAACCACATTGTGCACAGATCTCTGTTGACAAAACCACCCCTATTTTACAGGTTTCTGAATTACAGCAACGTGCCACTCCAGAAGAAAAGGCTCTCTGGAGAAAAGCAGGTTGTTCAATAAAGCAGGGGATATGGACGTGCCCCGAGGGGCGACCACGTCTACCTAAATACTTGTTTCCATTTTACGCTAAATTGACACACGGTAAAGCACATGGGTCAAAAGGGGGGGTAGTAGCAGAAATGAACAAACATTGGTTTGCAAAGGGCTTCTCAAATTACTCTCAATTTTTGTAAACAATGCCTTACATGTGCACAACATAACGCAGGAAGAGGTGTACATACGGAACAAGCAGCACACCGGACACCTGATAAATCATTTGATCACCTTCAAATGGACTTTATTGAACTAACACCAAGTGAGGGGAAAAAGTACTGTGTAGTAATAGTAGATGTTTCCAAAATGGGTTGAAGTGTTCGCAACAGCTAAACAGGATGCTGAAGCAGTAGCAAAAGCACTGTTAAGGGACATAATTCCCAGATGGGGAATTCCAGGTAAAATTTCAAGTGACAATGGAACACCTTTTGTAAGTGCTGCACTGAAACAGATAAGTAAGTATTTAGGATTCAACCTAGCAAGTGCAGGTGCTGTAGAGAGGGAAAACGGTACACTAAAAAACAAACTCAGCAAAGCATGTGCAGAAGCTGGTTTGGGTTGGACAAATTTCCTACCTCTAGCACTCACACAGATGAGGATGTATGTGAGAATCAACAATCAAGAGGCCTCTAGGAGGACAAACGCACACAAGCATCAGATTATGTATAGTATGAATTTATGGGAAGTCATCTGTGTGTGTTTAAGAGGTGAAGCAGCCTTGCATCTACAACCAGTGTCAATGACTGCGATAAGTACATGCCAGAGTGCAGTATTAACAGTAGCTAGAAATAATACGTACAAGTGCAATCCAGTCATCATAGTAAAAAAAAAAAACCTATTAATCAGGAGATATCCCTAGATAGGTCCTACAGAACTTAAACAAAAATATGATATTCTTGCATTAATTTCAGTGATCACTAACGATCCAGTAGAAGACCACTTAAAAGGAACGAGGTCGGTGCAAACAAGGTGGGCGCAACAAATCTTCAGGAGATATTGTCAGTGCCTGCACTGCAAGCACCAATACCTGTCAAGAAGAGTAAAGGGTCACCTGGTGCTTTCATCAGTTGGAAAGCGCTACTTACAGTATTTAGTATGGCCAAATAGAATGTAAAGTGGATTGGTTGAAGGCCAAAATCTAGGCATGTAGTTTCTCATGACAACACGGTTCTAAATATGGCGCTGCTAATAGTCCTATCAAGTGCTGACATGTCTAGCGACAGTCACACACGAATGTCAGACCATGAGCTATATAACGTTGGTAAATGGGATGACAGGAGTAATTACCTGTCGTTACACTCTGCAAGTAGTTATCATGCTTACCTCTGTAAGCTCCTATGTGGGAGCAATGATTGGAATTCGGTCATAGCCTTCACTGGCTCCCCCAAGTCACACAGGGGAAATCGTTTTTTACATTCACGGCCAGGCAGTTATGGGAACTCTCTTGTTACATTAAAAATAGATCCAGCCATAGAGAGTGATGCGGGAACCTACTATTGTATTGAAGAATTGTCTAGATCAGACAAATATTCAAATGTATTCTCAGGCATTCAACAAATTCGAACTGTAAATAGTTTTGTAATGAAGGATATTTTCTGAATTTTTGCTTGTTCACACACCCCAGCACTTCGCACTGACAAAAAAGCATTAGCTTTTTCTCACTCACATGTTAATGAAGCATTAAGTTGAATCCTTGTGAATTCTTTGTGTGGATGATGTACGGTGTGAGTTCTATGTATCTCCATTATTATTGTTAAAATTTGCAATATTATGAGTTATCTTAAATGATAAATTATCTTAAATGTATTGGAAATTTTGAACTAAAATGCATTTTAAACTTATGATTGAACCTATGTTGAACTTACACTGACCACTTACTATAGATCATTACAATGTATATCCTGTTTTAATATTGATCTCGCTCCCTCAAGAACATTGTGTGTATTCACGTGTGTAGTCATTCTTCTGGTATTCATGTGACTGAAAAACAAGTAACAAAGAATATAGATGCTAAGTAACTGTTACAGCAAAATTCCTACCGTGTTCCAGGGATTCAAGACTCAAGATCAGTGAGAGTTTTAAAGTCAAACAAAGTTTATTATATTGCCAGGCAATAGAGCAATTCGACCCCCGCACACCGTTTCAGTGGCCTGGGAGCGAAGTGCTGCCAACAGACAAAAACCAGGGGTCTTTATTGTCTCTCCTACATGATGTCATGCTGTTGCCTCAGCCTTGATTTCCAAGAAGTGAACTATTTCTGTACATGTGCTCCTGCACAGGTACTTTACCGTACTCAAAGGTGCAAACCCGAAACTTTGAGGTACACAGCCTCGCTCGACATCAGGACGGAGAGACAAAATGTACAGACACCTTGTTCCAGACCCCCCCTGAAAGATAATACAGAACATGCTAATCATATGTCTGGTTATGTCTGATTATGTGTAGAGGATAAACACAGTAATACCAAGTATAAAAAAACACAACAACCTGGTTAACTAAAAATCTTCCTCCACACTCCCCTCTTTTGAGTAACATCAAGCATGTAAATCAATTAAAACAGAAAATATTATGATATATGCGCAAAAACCCAAAGGATACAAAGATATGTGAATATATGTTGATACATGTTTCTTGATCAGAATGTAAGAGGATATATATATATATAGAAGTACTGTTGACTAAACACAAATGAGAATATATGTGTATAAACGTATTCAGGGAACAAATTCAATAAAGAAAACTTAGAACCAAACACTATAGAAAAGGAAACTTACCAACCAACCCTATGAAAACACTATATGATGGAAAGAAAATATATGAAAAACATCACACACAAGTTTTGATGGAAACCCTCCTGCCATTCAATCATGTAGAACTTCGGCCATTGTGACCTTTGCGGCCCGTAGCTGGCCACTCGGTGAGCCAGGATTGGTTACTAGCACTTCACTGGATCACATCGACTCCTCCACTCTTCCAGAAAGTTTTTCGTCCATCATGTCATCAGGACAAAGATACGGATCAGGGTAATCATACACGGAGTCGCGCTCCACGCGAGCCATTGGCAACAGTGAAACAACCAGCTTCTCAATCATTCGTCTGACAATTGGGAAACAACAACAACCACAGATGAACAAACATGCCCCGGCAGCCAAACCAACTAGTAATGAACGTACCATACCTGTCCATTTTCCAAACCAAGATTCCAGGAATCCAAATGCGCTACCACTTATCCCGGAGTTAGTGGCCAGCTCTTCAGACAGAACCGTCAAGCCTTTCAAAACTCTGTACACTGTACCACCTGGGCTTGTGTTATTTGGGATAAAAGTAGAATAAGTTTCACCAATCATTACATACACACCCCCCCTTGTCCGCTAAAAGCATCTCGAGGGCAATTCTGTTTTGCCACCCCACCATGCTGGTCCTTATGATCCGCCTGGTGTCGCAAAGCATCTCTCACCTGCTGATGAATGGACTAAATGTTTTTTGTGAGTTTCACACTATACTGCAACATCTCATCATCACAAAACATTGACATGTCAGTACCTTCAGCTCCTGGTTTTGGCTGTTCCTCCCCCGACCTCATGGGTCTACCAAATAGAATCTCGAATGGGCTGAGGTTAGACCTCGCTCTCCTTCGCATTCTCATGTATGTGAGTACATGAGGCCACGCCAACCCTGTCTCCGCGCAGCATTTAACCAGTTTCTGTTTAATAGTTCCATTTTCTCTTTCTACAGCTCCCTTGCTCCCCAGGTGATACGCACAATGCTTGTGAAGGTCAATTCCCAAAAACTCACTTACCCCCAAAAGTGCTTTGTTTTTCTGGTACCCCCCCACCTGGGTATTATTTCTCTAACCAAAGCCTTTACAACCGCCTGAGTGTCTTGTTTCGCACTAGGGAAAGCTTCGACCCATTTTGAAAACATATCTACTATTACAAGACAGCACTTTTTCCCTTTCGCCGGTGTTAATTCAATGAAATCCATCATTAAATGCGCGAATGGTCCACCTTGCGGCGGATGTGCTCCAACTGTCGTATTGATACCGGTTCCAGCGTTATTTTGCAGTCAAATTAAACATCTTGTGCAATACTTTGCTGCCATGGCTGCAAAACCCTTCATAAACCAGTTTTGGGACAGTAACTGCAACATCCCCCCTTTCGAAACATGGTCACGTCCATGAGTAAGTTTTGCAAAATGGGGAAAGAAATGGCTGGGCAGGCAGGGCAATTTGTTTGGGCCCACCCAGCTCCCATTAATAACAGTACAGCCTGCAAATCGCCATAATGCCTTGTCATGATCGTTCGCAAACAATTGAAAATCTGGTATAGATGTTGGGATTTCAAACCCTGAAACAGAAACAGAAACTTTAGGCATGACATGCAATATCTCATTGTTTGCTGCGGCCTTTGCTGCCGCATCATCACGAGCATTACTCAATGACATTGGGTCTCTAGATTTTGTGTGTGCCTGGCATTTACAAATAGCAATTGCACTTGGCAGTAAAATGCTCTCCAATAAATTATGTATTAGAAGTGCATTCAAAATAGGATATCGGTCAGATTTCAAAAAGGATCTGTGTTTCCAAATCGCGCCGAAATCATGCACAACCCCAAATGCATACCTGCTGTCTGTGTATATTGTTACGGATCTGCCCTCAGCAAGTTTACATGCTTCAGTCAGCGCCACTAATTCCGACACCTGAGCAGAGAAGTGTGACGGCAGCCGACAACTGCAAACCTGAGTTGGACTGTTAATGTGGGACTCTTATTCTGACATGTGGGTGTAGTTCCCCTGGTCGGCTTAAGGACTCACAGTCGGCCAGGGATTAAGTGACTTTTAGGTTCAGGTGTTTTGTGTTACGATTCTGTATAAACAACCTGTTTTGTGTTCCCTCCCTTGTCGGTTCACCCTCGCATTACCCTCGCACTATCCTGTGTTGTGTCAGTTTGGTTTCTTCAGCTTTGCTTTGGGTTTTCAATAAAGAAGGAAAACAAAGATGCCAGTCTGCGTTTGCGCTTCACCACCACGTGACACAGGACGTGACACAGGACTTTATTTCACCAGGTGTTGACAGTGTAACAATGTAACACCTGTAAAAAAAAGATAACATATTTAGCCCTTTATAAAATGTTAAACAGCAATATGTTGAAAAATTGTATTTCTTAAATGTAAATGAAAAGAAACCCATTTTTATCAATTTGTAACCATTTTAAATATGCATACACACACAGGCATGCATGTATGCCCAGACCAAACACACTTCTGCTGTTAAACATAGTCCATAGTTACACCGTAGTTCCTGTCTGAAAGCAAGTCAAGTGATACTGTAGAATAATCTCCTGACTCATAAATAGCGCTTAGAATACAGTTACCCCTGTCCAAAGGGCAAAAATGTAAGTCAGTCTGAAAGCAGCTACAAATTTCACTTATTAATATAAGTGGGTTATTAATAGTAATAACATTTTAATACTCATCACTTGTGCTTAATTTGTATGCTTATTCTGTCAATTTCATTGGATCTTTCCATGTTGGACTAGCTGACCTGTATACAGAATGAACTTTGTATAAGTATCTGTGTCCTGATGACGCTCTCCTGTTTTTATTCATCCAGGTCGAGATATTGTTGATTGGCTGATTCAGAAATATTCCATAACAGAAGAAGGTAGGAAACACCTATGTATGTGTGTGTACTTGTCCGTGCTGGTTGCTGTGCTTTGTTTCTAGCGGGCGTCCCTGAAGAGATGTCATGATGCTTGTTGTGTGCTCTTGTGGGACACACACACACATAAATATAGACTGGCACGTAGACATACATGTATTTATAAGAAGCGAGATGAAAAAAAAAACTGGTGGGAAAACTCAAAATTGTATCAGTATTTTCATTTTTTTTTTTTTTATGTTTTCATTCATTTCCTAAATATCATTTTTTACCATGCCTCAGTATTAGTATACTTATACTATATATCATTACTGAAATCATCAACCTGATTTCCGAAACTTCTCTATCATTACTGCAATAAGTGTGCATTTAATTTTACTGTAATAAATAATAAATAACAATTTGCATTTAAATGCATACATAGAATCTAGATATTATGTTCTTTCAGGTTTGCCAGATTATTTAAAAATATATCAAATTTCAATAAAATCTGTAGTAATAACAGAAATCAGTCAAAATCTAATTAAAATGGTAATTTAGAAATATGCATTATTTCAAGTAACTGAGTAATAATATTAACAATAATATTTAAATATGTGAAAATGTATTCAGACTGTTGCAGTAATGAGAATTTTAAGGACATGTTTTGGAAAATATGTTTAAAATTGTGTAACATTTCAGCAAATTTATTTTAAATTTATCCTCTTGAACTGGGGCTGGGCACATTAACGCATTATTTACTTAACGCCGTCAATTATTTTATAATGCGTTAATGCAGGTTTTTAAAAATCATTTTCTTTTGAAAGTTTGTTGCTTTTTTGTCTCAGCTGGTTTTCGCGGGGGTCAGACGTCCCATTACTTGGACAAAAGTATTGGGACGCCTGACCATTACACCAGCGGGGATTTTAATGACACTGCATTCAGATACATAGGCTTTCATATGGAGTTGGTCTCCCTTTGCAGTTGCTATAATGGTTCCGCCCCGCATGCTCTGGACTCTAACTTGTTTTTCTATAACAAACTAGATAAAATGTGAATGCCTTGGCAGTGGCAAATAGCTTTGGTTTTATATTTGATTTGATTACATTAATGTTTAAGTCGAGATTTAGAAGAAATATTTTAACAGCAACTGTATAAAGGGAATACTGCTGTAAAAGTATCTTATTTGCTTAAACTTCTCTTAAACTGTTATGCAGCTGGTAACTGTGTTAAAGGTAACACTGCTCTTAAAAAGCTCCTTATTTGTTTAAAGTGTTTGCATACCAAATGTTATTGCACTTTTGTTCATATAGCAGTACTTTAAAAATAAAAGTGTGCAATACACTACTTTTAAATTAATTATTATATATGTGTTTCCCTACAAAATCCGATCCTGTAAATGTAAGAAAAGACATTCACATGCATACACAAATGCAGTTTAAACATACTAAAACATACTTTTTGATGATTGTGGATAGCAGGAATTAGGATTATGCCAAGTGTAACTTACTGCATTTATGCAGAAAAATACTTTCTATTATAATTATCAACATGCGGCAAGATAAAGAACTTTGGACTGGCAGGCAGAGTGATGTGCTTGTGAGCATTCTGAAAGAGCAGTTTGGCAGTGGAAATACTTGCACAGAGTTGTGTTTTTGTGGGCCCCTGTGGCGCTCAGCAAGCTTAGGTAAACATCTAGGGCATCGCGCAAGTTTACGCACCGTAAACAAGACTCCAGAGAGTTCTGCAGTGACTTAATGTGCTCCAGAAAAGAGAGCATGTGCAGTTAAGAGTCAAGATGAGTCGTCTATTTTTAGTTAGCCAAGCGCAACTTTTATTTTTTTCTACGTAATATACTGGGAAATGACATTTGTACTTTTCAGATATTCAAGATTGTGTTAAGATATACGTTTATAATGAGTCAAAATTGTATTAAAGATATAGAAAGCAGTTCATTGTCCACAACCCATTCTCGATTTGTTCATTATGTGTGGCGAGAGTTTATCTTTCCTGTAGAAGTGAAAGCAAAGGCAGAAGAAGCCCATGTGAATACACTAGTTACAATAATTACAATGGAAATTTGTGCCCATTCAATCAAAAAGGAATTTGTGAGATCATTGTGATTTTGCAGTAGAAGGCTGCAATTGATGTTACAGTTTGTTTTAAGTTGTTCATTCCTGTTGTGGTCAGGCTTTGTTCAAGGCCACCGCAGTTCTTCCACAGTAAACTTGTCAACCATGTGTTCATGGGTATTGCTTTGTCTACAGGGGCACGGTCATGCTTGATTAGGAAAGATCTTTATTTGAATTATTGCCACAATGTTTGAAGCATGTAATTGTCTAAAATGTCTTTGTATCTTGTAGAATTAACATTAACCTTCACTGGAAGGCCCAGACCCTGAAAATCAACCACAAACTATTATCCCTCCTCCGCCAAACTTTGCCGCTATTATTTTCCAGTGGGTAGCATTTTCCTGGTATCCACCAAACCCAGATTTTACAGAATGCCAGATAATGAAGTCTGATTTATGCCTCAGAACATTTTCCACTACCCAGAATACCTGAACTCAACATATGTTTACCTATGTTGGGGCAGCTGGTGGCCTAGTGGTTAGGGAGTTGTCCCTGCAATCAGAACGTCGTGGGGTTGAATCCCAGGACTGCTAGTGGCACCACTGAGGTAGCCTTAAGCAAAGTACCGCACACGTGCTTTACCAGGTGAATGGGTTAAATGCAGAGAAAGAATTTCACACGGTGTGCTGTGGTTCACATATGACTATAAGAGGCCACTACATTGTCAGTGCTAGTATGGTTATATTATAATAATATAGCATTCCTGTTTTGTTTATATTTTTCTTTAGAGGCATTACATATAGGAAACCTCTTGGTGAAATTTGGCTACATATACCCACTGAAGGAGCCTCGGAACCTCTCTTTGAAGCAAGATGAGACACCCTATCGCTTTCAGGTACAGACCAACAATTAGATGCTTACCAGCAGTGTAGTCTATACCAGGGGTTTTCAGTGTCAGTTCTGGTGATTTCCCTGTTTTCCCTACACTCCAGACCCAGCACTTGTGTTTAATTAAGTACAAAAACATGCACAGTGTGTGGTCACCATGGACTGTGACTGGGAAACCCTGGTCTGTGTGATATGCTGGTATATCCCATATACCAACTAGGTAAGTGTCATGTCATGCCATGCTGAGGGAGTGAGGTGAGGCACAAGTGCAAGTTCCCTTTGATGTTTTTTTATTTACAAAAAATACAGACAAAACAAAGAGGCACGGGGGCCTTAAACAAATTAATATAAAACAGCAGACACATGAGGAACGGATAGCATGAGGGTTGACCAGCAACTGAATTCAAAACTCTTGGAGCTTAAATACCAAACATACTCAGACATAAAACAATCATATAACACAATCACGTAAAGTAAACAAACACCAGCTGTGACCAATACCAAGACAGTGCTGTAATATCAAAATAAGAGTCGCACATGCAAACACACAATAGCAGCCTCTACCGACCGCTGGCCAAGACCTGACAGTAAGCACTAGGACTTAAAGGTAATTTGATGTTACTGGGGTTCCAAGTAAAGTTACGTCTCAGTTAAAGATGTTTCATTTAAAAATCAAGTATAATTCATCTTCTTACTGCATTCAGAACTGAACAATACCACAAACAAGCATGGTGGTAGAAACCACCACTGCACATACCTGCTTTCACATGCACTATAATGCATATTTACAGATTTTCCCATTGTGACAACTGTATGTGAAATTATAAGCAAAACCCATTTCTGAACAGCTATGGAAATCAACCTGGCTAACAAACTAAAATTAGAATCTAAAGTTGGTATAAAAATGCCAGTTACATACAGGGCTTCAATTTTTTTGAACAATGTAAAATTTGTCACTTAATGAATTTTTATAGAAAAATTCTGTAAGAAATACTAATGATTGTTACGTCAACGTGTGATAGATACTAATTCAGTAAATGGTTTAATTATGTTGCTGTGTGTTAGCAATACTAGTCATTCTCATTGAGATAGGGTCTACTTCAGACTAGACCGCACCCCGATACACACAAATTCAAAGCCACACTCATTTCTCATAGACGCCGTATTACTGGACCTCAGCCTGCTGGCCTGCTTCAGAGTTGGATTATGGTGAGTTTTGAATGAATTACTATTTTATTTTGACATTTTGACATGCTTTGATTGCTTATCTGCTCTTGTTTTCTACCTAAAGCAATTTATTTGGCCAAGAAGAACATTCGGAAACAGGGGGAACTGATAGAGTATGAGAAGGTATATGTGCTTAAATGATGCTTCCAACACAGTCATCCACAGAATGCTTACTGGGCCATGTGTTAATTAGGAAAATATTTCAGCTTTCTTCTCCTTCCTGTCTCTCTTCACTCTCTCTCCCTTGTTTCCTGGTAGGAGTGTTATAATGTTTTACATAAGAGGATCAATCACACCTGGGACTTTGTGGTGATGCAGGCAAGAGAGCAGCTTAGGTGAACCGCTTACAAACACATGCCATCTCCCACTTTCTAGCTCTGTCCATTTTGTAGGAAGGGGTTGTCTCACTCCTATAAAAAATTAATGAAGACTGTAGCCAAAAAAAGCATACAAATTCATTTGGCTGTGATGATAAAGAAGATAAAGATGATAAAGTCATGCACAATAGCTAAACATCATGGATTAACATCACTGATGTGCTCACCAATGCATAAATTATTAAGACTACAACCTATCACACAAATTCCACATGACCTCCCACTACCAAGGCACAGTGAAATAACTGTCATCAATATTTTGAAATGAAACAGGAAATGGTGTAATTCTATAATGATAGAGTTTATGAAACGATAACACGGATTGCGTGCATAATATTGCTGCATCAGACTATATCTGGTATGTCTGAAAACATGCTATTTAAAACCCTAATGCAAACCTTGTTTTTTACTAATTTAAGCAAAATCAGCCACTGAAAGTGCGTCAAGCATTAGTAAATCGAACAAAATATGTAATCAGCCACTTGTGTAATAATCCCACACTGTCTTTTGCACAATTCTACCACGTTTTTCATGCCTCCCCCAATATACATGATTAAGAGAAGTATATTTTTTATGCTTCTATGTTTTATTATTCACACTGTCCATAAACCGCATGTTATATTATATAGTAATATAGCAATGTATGTTTGTACCTTTTTATTAAAACAGTATGTTGTGGGTTGTGTTTTTTTTTTCTTTTTTTCTTCCAATCAGGGCATCCAAACAGCGGCGAAAGGCTGATCGGATTGTGCTGGAGTGTCAGGAACAAGCCTACTGGTTAGTCAACAGACCACCTGTGAGTACATGTATCATACTTTGTTGCTGGGAAGACATAACAGCATATTAATGTTGGCAGTGCCCTATTTACTATAGCTCACAGTTTTTCTGCTGTGGTATTTTCAATAAAAATATACTTTTTTCTGTTGTGGTATCCTTAATAAAAACATCATACTCTCAGGGGTGCTTCTTCAGCTGCCGACGAGTGCAGCATCATTAGGTGCGCCACCTACTGTAGAAGAGTGTGCACAGGCGGTAACACCCCTCTGCCTGTTCAGCCGTGCGTAAGGCATAATTGATCGATCGCAAGTGCTGATTGGCCTGACGCAATGGGCAGCCTAGATCTGATAGATAAAATAGATGTTCAGCGTGAGAAATCAGAGGTAAGGTGTCAGATGCGTGAGTGTTACGCTCAATGCGTGAGAGTTGGCAACCCTGTACTCGGCATTCACATTGGGTTTTTTTCCTCCACAACAGTCAAGCACATACTTCCTCTGACCAGCTGCTGCATGTTTTCGAATTGCCACTGAACAGCTTAACATCACTGGGCAGCTTGGTGTGCTTGAAAGAGAATGCTAACTGCTAATTCAGTTACATCAGCTAACCGAAGCCTGACTCCGACTCAAGTAGTATGTTGACTGTCTCACACCTCAGACTCAAGACTTTTATAGTCTTACAGCAGCTCAAAACTTATTGGCTAGCATGCAGTTTGGAATAGCAAAATGCTAGTTTAACCTGCTAAAACTTTGGTTGGATTAACTATTACTCTGTATTTACTGCATATAGCATTTCAGTTCTATCCTAAAAACCTGTCATGTTGAACTTGCCAGTTTTTAGTTGTGGTTTGCAATTCCTGAAACTAATAATGTTTCTCTGCTGGAGACTTGGCCTTCAACTCATAACACTGAAAAACGTGACTAAGACTAAGACCTCTGAAGATACAGGCATATATATATATATATATATATACACCCTGTTCCAAATTATTATGCAAATGATATTTTTTCTCATTTATCTAAATAA
>JBBJLS010000082.1:26168863-26184840 GCA_037577275.1 Bryconaethiops microstoma | reverse complement strand
TTCCAACAACAGGGTGATTCAAAGCAAAATATAAAGAAATGAGGGGTGACTAAAGACTTGTGCACAGTATGTGCATACACTCAGTAACCAAGTGGGTAAGGTAATTTTGTGGGGACAAAGGAAAGACAAATTCTGCAAAAGCTCAATTTAAACAAATCCTTGAACATAATGTCAGTGAAGAAACTGAAGAAATGGTTGGCTTTTACAAGACAACGATCCAAAACAAACATCGAAATTAACCTGGAATTACTTTAAGAAGTGAGAAATTGAGGTTTTGAAATGTGCTTCACATTTCCTAGACCTGAGAATATTATTAATAATCTATGGACAGATATTAAACGTTCTGTGCATTGCTTGTTGCTTAACTATAAGCTTTCCATAAAAATATGTCACCTTCTTGTGGATGTTAAAAGTGATGGATTTTGATATCCTGTTAGTTAGACAATGGACTTGATACATGTCAAAATATTAATAAAATATTGATACTTTGGCCTGTATTTGTCTGTACTGCTTCTACATTCAAAATACTGCTGTATTGTTTTCAATCATGTAATTGCACTAGCCCTATAATAAATTAGGAAGGTATAACTAACAAGTTCTTTGTAAAGCAAATGCTTTACAGTCAGTAATTTCAATGGTTATATGGATAGTTCCCTGTAATATGTCTAGTAAATCCATCATTAAACTATAACACCAGCTGCCCTGTCTTTTCCTGTTGGCCAACAGATTTCATGAATTCTGTATTCGTGGCTGGTGCATTGTGGGAAAGAAGCAAACTTGTCCATACTGCAACGAAAAAGTTGACCTCAAGAGAATGATGAACAACCCGTATCCTTCGAAATTATATCAGGGCACTGGTCCACATTTTCTCTGATTTAAAGCACCTCTTTGTGGTTGTTTACTTCTAACAGGACTTTCTGATATTAGTATAAGGATTCTACAATTGACTTGTAGAATCCTTATACTAGACAAGCCATAGATAGGCAATAATTGCATTTTCAATCACACTCTGGTTTATAGACAAAATATACAGGAGTAACTTTTTCCATTAAGTAGTCAAATGTCAATATTGATATGTGCATGCTGCATGCCACCTAATGTAAAATACCTAATGCAAAACAACTTCAACTAACAAAATATCCCTGTATTTACCCCAGTACTTCAGAAGTGTGGTTGGTGATCTTGGTGGTAGTATCCTACAACTAAAATTGATTTTATAATTATATAATTATTAGGGGTGTGAAGCGATTAAAATCTAATTAATTACAAGCTCTCTGATTAATTCATCTAAATTAATCGCACACATTTTTTTTGCGGTAAAAGTATTTGCAGCAAAACGTTTTTTTAACTGTTCATGTGCAGTAATGGAGTAATCAAAAATTGCTGAGGGGAAAAAAATGCTTCAGCAATTGCAGCGATAGAATTAAGTCAAGACAATGTCGTTTAAGAGGGTGGGGTGTGTGAGGGAGTTGTAGCGTAGTGTTTTTCCAGGTGAGAGGGCACGTGCTGCATACAGCGTCTCGCCTGTTTCATTCATACAAATCGCTCGGTGGGGGACGAAACTAATGATTTTCAAAAGTCGCCTACTAATATAATACATAATATATAAGGCATCTCAAGTCTGGGATCGAGGCTGTGCTGGCTTGGACCCCGGGTTTGCTCCTAAATGCTTTGCATTGAGGTGATATTTTACACGATGTACTCCGATGATACAAAAATTCCTTGTTGCATGAATCGCAGATAACAATATTCTCTCAACAGTTCTATCTTTCCATTTTTAAACGTAAACTTTCCACTCACTGGGCTAAGCAATGCGTTCTAGTCTTTTACAGAGCACCTGTGGCCAGAATGGGGCCAGGTGCTCAAAGTCAAGTGGTGTGATTAATCAGTGTCAATTTTTTTTACGTGTTATTTCTGTAAGTATTTGATCTAAATGAATGCGTTAATTCAACACCACTAATGTAATGCTCAAAGTAACCTTACAGTTTTAATTGTGATGTCAATTAAATATGCAAGAATATTTTTTTCTGGCAATATTCACATTTCAGCTACTTAACATTGTAATTCAGAAGACATTTAGGTTACTTTGGGGAAATTGTAGGCAGGTCAAAGTGTATGGGAACGTTTGAAATGCTTGTCCTTTCTGCTTTTGGAAAATAGAAAAAAATGGATTAGACTGAGTCCTTATGTGATCATGTCATGTGATCTTTTTAGAACCTGTAATCAGGAATTGAGCCCAGAGCTAGTCATGAGTCTACTTCAAAAGAATAGTGCCCAGCAGGCATCACTGTTGACCGCAAAATCTATCAAATGGTAATACCAGGACAATTATTTCCTGGTCATTGTTGTGCCTCTGTATTTTAAATGATCATCATGTCTTAGGTTCTGAGTGCTTCCTTAAGTGTTAACAACAGCTGGGAGAGAACACACGTTTTATATGGGCAGCTTTTGGACTGGCTAAGGTATTTGGTTGCTTGGCAGCCAATCATAATCGGTATTGTGCATGGGATAAACTTCTCACTTGGCCTTGAGTAAAGTTGGATTATGTTCAAAAACATGCATGGAATTACTTTGAGTATTTATTAGTATTCTGGGAACTTTTTAGATACATTTTAATAGGGCAGCAACATTAATAGCCTCAGCCATTGTCATCACTCTGAAAAACGAGTTACAGCGATTCATGAATAAATATCCTTTGCTTATTGAAGCTGTTTATTTTTAAAATGTTTTTTTCCTCTCCCGTCAGAATTGTGCCTCATAATCCTTATGTCACATAACCCATGCCATTACTCGTTGTAGCGTTATTGACTGATTTTTGCTTATAACCAGTGTTAAATATCTGTGGTTATGTATTACGTTTCTCATTTTACTTGATTTTGAGGAATAAGCCCTGCTATCCCATAGGATGTTATGAACACTGCACTGTGACCAGGTTGTTTAACAACACTGCACTGTGAATGGGTTCATCTTGAATGCATATTATGGTGTTTGCTAGACTAGATTTAAGATGCGGTCTGGCACACACACTCATGCCCTGACTGTCAATTATCTGTATTATCGAACTATAAAGTTATCTACTATATCTGTTACACATCTCTGCACCCATACTGTAATTTATAATGCATTAGACCATATTTATAAGCATAGTATAGCTTATTGGCAGCTTTATCATCAAATTGTGGTTTTGGTCAAAGCATGTGTTTCAGAGAGTGGATCTTTTGCAGAGTTTTTTCCCCTCTGTACAGTTATGCGGAAAGTTTTCAGACCTCTTCAAGTTTTCCGCATTTTATGAGACGCATCCTAAAATGGATTACATTTATATTTTCTATAATCAGTCTACACACAATACTCTACAATGACAAAGCAAAAACAGGTATTCCAGTGTTTAAATTTATTTACAATGCAATATCCTGAAATATCCCATTTACGTAAGTATTCAGACCCTTCACTTAGTACCTACTTTACACCTTTGGCAGCAATAACAGCCTCAAGCATTTCACACCTTTCTTTTGGAATGTTCTGACATTCTTCTTGACGGAATCTTTCAAGCTCAACCAGGTTGGATGTGGAGCATCTGTGCACAACCATTTTTTTATGTGAATAAAAATATTACGTTAACTTATATTCTTCAGCTATCTTAACTTTTAAGTTACAAATATTTTTTACTTTCTGAAAAACTATCTATTTGGAGGCAAATGATTTTGCTATGACTGATCATATGCTATTATAAGCTAACTTTTCACTTGAGTATGCTGTACTGAAATTCATCCACATCAATATTTTTTAATTACCTCTCATCCTTTTACAGTAGGTGGACTACTGTAAAAAATTTTTTTAAAAAAACACCACCACCACTAGGTGGCGGCAGAGAAATGAATGTAAGCATGTATACTCTCAGTGGAAGCAACCTACTTCCTCTGTTCTTGAGTGGCTGGAGGACATAGAAGAGAGAATTCAAGATGGCATCAGTTAAGAATTACATGGTGCAGTTATGGCTCGTTATTGATCAGCAACTGGATTCTGGCATTAGTTTACAATTATAATAAATGTTCTACACTCAGCTAAGTCCTCTTAATTTTTCATATTTTATTTAGCACTTCATTTAATTTGAAAATGATGCATAGTCTTCTTACCATAGACTAGCCACAAGATTTTGCTGGTTCAGCACTGTAAACTACTGAATTTGGTAGATTAATTTTCATCTTTGTAGCATTTTTACTTTGCTAGTCTTTACCATAAGAACTATTTTCCAAAAATTGGTTGTGCACAACAGGAGGTACAGCATGCGCAGGGGTTGACTTTTTTTTTTTTTTTTGCTGTATTACTATAATGAGTGGGGGGTTGGTTTGCACACAGAGGTCTGTGCCTCGGGCCATGAAATCGAGGGGCAGGGCACGCAGTATGAAGTTACTCAAATTAGGTATGCATTTGCGCTGTGAATGCTGAAAACTGCCGCGCATTTGTGTACCACATACGCCAATTTGTACTTCAAAATCATGTTACAAAAAATTTAATGTTTATTAAATTGTGTTGCTGCCTTAGAACACAAGTGTTTCAAATTACATGCATTTCATTGTAAATGTTACTTGACTATTTTCCTGTGCAGTTTTTTCTGCTTATTTTTGTTTAGGGACTGAGTGACTGGTACTGGTATTTTAATTAATCTTGTCAATAAAAAAAAGTGCTATAGTGTGGTTTTCACTTTCATGAATATTAGAAATATTTTGCAGAATGAGATCCTGAGTGGAGCAACTGTTTAGGTGTTGGCCCTATTACCCAGAGATCCCAAGTTTGATCTCTGGTAATGCCACAATATAATGCTAGCTGCTGTGGGCATCAGTTAGCTGCTGTTATGGAAATATTAGTGTTTCTTCCAAATGTGTTGCGTCGCTTCACATAACTTGGAGAAAGAATATGCTAGCCTTCACCCGGAGTTGGTGGTATTGTGCAATTGGGAAACTTCTAGGTAGAGGGTGGGATTTGGTATGTCTAAATTGGGGATGAAAAAAATATATAATGCAGAACATTTGACAGTCAATATTTTAATGTATTATTCAGCAACATGATATTAAGTATTGATAATGATTCCAGCATTAGAAATCCAAGCAGGCATTTTGTTGACTTGAAACTGTAAACAAGCATACCATAACAGAATACCTTAAATGATTTGGTATATGGTGTGTTTATCAATAAACAGAAAAACATGTCAAGGCGTTGTTTTGTACAGAACATTAACATTCAAGTGAAAAATTAAACCAATAAATGTAACATGCTTCTATTTTCTTTCTAATGAAACACTAATGAAAATCTTTGCAAGAGTAACTGAACAAAATCAGAGAGCAATCTTTTCACGTATGTGATAGCACTGAATGACATCTTATGTTTAGTGGAATAAGTATTGCCACTAAAATGTATTTGCATGAACGAGTCTTACTGTAGCAATATTAGTGGGTAAAACATGCCTCTAAGAAAATCTACCTTATACACAAATGTATCTGTCAAACATAACATTAAATGAAGTACATTATCTGCTGGCCGAAAAAGGAAACCAGACATACTGCCCAACTAGTGAAAACTGACCACTTTTTCCCACTTTACTTTTTAAACATTATTCAAGATAAATACATAAATATATTGTTTGTCCCTTTAGTATTTAAATAAAAATAGAGGTCTAATATTTGCTGATTAAAGAACTAGCTTGATCTTATAAGGAGGCAAGACAAGAATGTGTTACTTGTACACATCTATAGTCCGCTACCATGAACCAAATTGCAGTTTTCCAAGAATGACCATTTTAAAGTGACGCTCTGGAACATTCAGTAAACATGAAGAGTGAAACAGTCAGGTGGAATGTGAACAATAATAACTGAAAGACCGTGACAACTAGGTTTATGCAAAACTGGTAGCATGATGTAAACCATAGTTTGTATGCTTCAGTAAATGAAATTGTTTGGGAAACTGAAGCAGCACATGGTCTTAGGCTTATTTTTTTCTTGAGGATAATGAGGTTTGACAAAATTGTATTTCTGAAGGGTGTTGATAATAAATACAGAGCAAAATTCTGGCTTAGCAGTGAAAGTAGAACATGCCATTTCCTGGACTTAAACAGTCTCACAAATCTCTACCACAATACAGTGAGTACTTGGTGAAGGCATCCAATGGCTGCTAATTCTGCAAGGCGTAGCCCTCCTAAATATTCATCCAACAGTTAAAAAAAAAAAAAAGAAAGGCAATGTATTCAAGGGCCCAATTCTAGCAAGGAAAAAGAAGTTGAAAAGATGCAAATGAAGTGCTAGAGCTCACACAGCATGTCTGTGGTGCATAACAGTAGCATCCCTCACTGAAGGTAACGGTACACTTTGAAGCAGTGGTTCCCAGAGTCAGCCACCACAACATGGCCATCAGATGTCAAGGCGAGTCCTTGTGGCCCGTAAAGTGGGTCCGCAGCAGTGTTGATGTAGGAGAGAAAAGAGCCACTGCCATCAAATACCTGACAAGAGAAGGCAAGGTAGATATTTTGACCAGATTGAATTTTTAGGCATAAAAACTAAATTCAACTCATCTGAAAATTCAGTGAAGAGAACAGCACATTTACACATTTGATTTTAGATGGTTTGGGAAGCAGCTGAGCCAAGTAGAAACTGATTAGAATATCTGAGCCATGTGTATCTACTCAGAACCGACTACAACTACGTTGAAAATGAACTATAGATGGAAAAAAAGCTCACGTAGCTCTACCTATTGTACATAACTGTAAAGAAAATTCCTGGCTCGGTAGCATCTCAGGACACTTTAAGAAAATTCCTTGCATTTCCACATTAAGCAGGAAAAGCAAAAGTGATGGAAAGTGGACTTCTATGGAGATGGGTATGAAATGTGCATAAGTTTCATATTATCTGAATATGAGAAAAATGAAATGCAAGTGCAAAAGTTAGAGACCATCCTTTAATTAGTTTATTTCCAGTCAAAAGATGAATCGTTCATCTTTTTAGAAATCATACATTAAATATAAACATTAAATATGTGATTAAATTTGTCTACCCTTTACTTAGGTGCCCCTACTAGCAATTTTACCCATCTATCCTACCAGTTTTAAACCCGAATCTTTTATAACCATGTCCACTGAAAACAGCTGCCAATGTGTCACTAACATTATCTTTCAAAGAGACACATGTTCATGTGCCTAGTCATACATACCTCACATTTCTTTTTATGTGTATCTGATTTTTTTTTTCCTTTTTATGTGTAGCTAAAAGAGAAATGTCTGAGAAGATAGATCATTCACTTGCACAAGGTAAACGGAAGAAATTTTTTTTTTCCAAAACTGAGGTTCAAAAACTATCTAATGATGCCATTTACGCAAGAAAATGTGATCGTGTAGTTGCTATAAAACCTGTGTTTAAAAAAAACCTGATTCAGAGGCCAGCCTCTTACCAGTGCCCTTCCAGAAGGCTGTGACTGCGCTAGCTCTTACCAAACCTTTTATGGTTCAGGACAGCTAAATGTGTACCTACATTTATGGGATGTTTATTTTAAATTAAATCACAACGAAAAGTGAGACATGTCTCATTTTTTACAATTGACTTTAGCTTTAGCATCTTGAAGTCTGTTTATGAGTCTGCTGTGTGTTTTGCTCTGTTTTTTGTTCTTCGCATTTGTATTTCTCTGCTTTTTGTCCTTTTCCAGCCTCCATACTTGTGACATCACACACTCTCCGACACACATTTTAAAGGCGACTCAATCCCCCCTCCCCATTTATTACAGAGGGGACTCAACTGCTATGCACATGGCTGCGACAACAAAACTGGCTGTCATTCTCAAACTAAAGCACTTTAGTCCTTATCAGCCTGAGGGTATTTTCCCCCCATTTGCCATATTTAAAGACAAGCCCGGCAACCATTAGCAACATCATAGCAAGCACCCCATACCATAGCATGGTTGTATGCTTTGCATTGGGACTTGGTTGCTAGGTGCTTGCTATGATGTTGCTAATGGTTGCCAGGTTGCTGAAAAAAACAAAACAACAAAATCTTAAAAATCCATTCAGAAAAATTATTTTTTACTGTTCCTAGTCAAGACCATAAATATTGGGACATTTAAACATTTCTAATCTTTTTGGCTCTATACACTACCACAATGGATTTGAAATTAAACGAACAAGATGTGCTTTAACTGCAGACTTTCAGCTTTAATTTGAGGGTATTTAGATACAAATCAGGTAAATGGTGTAGGAATTACAACAGTTTGTATAAGTGCCTCCCACTTTTTAAGGTACCAAAAGTAATGGGACAATTGGGTGCTCAGCTGTTCCATGACTAGGTGTGTGTTATTCCCTCATCTTATTTACAAGGGGCAGATAAAAGGTCTAGAGTTCATTTCACTATTTGTACGATCAGAAACAAAAATATATTGTGGCGTTTTGTATTTTTATCGATGCCATTTTAAGAAAGACGAAAATTTAAGGTTCCCAAATTTTTTAAAGTTTGAGATCTCCGTTTCTACACAAAAGATAATCATGATACAACCAGAGGTGTTAAGATGCAGCCTCAAATGGGATAATGGAGCTGGCAGCTTGGCTAACGCCAAAACGAGTATTATTAATACGCCACAACAAACAGAAATGAATCATTTCAAACTGCGGCCACAGGGAGCAGGGCCAATGAAGGTTCCGTAGTAGAGGTGTAGTGTGAGAATTTAGGAACATTGAAGACTAACCTTGCAGCTCCATTCTGAATCAGCTGAAGTGGTCTCGTTATTGTCATTGGAAGTCTGGCCAGTAGAGAGCTGCAGTAGTCCAGTTTAGAGATGACCAGAAACTGGACAAGTAACAAGTAGCTTCAGTGGTGAGAAAGGGTTGGATTCTTCTGATGTTGTAAAGAAGGTATCTGCAGGTCCTGGAGAGGTGGTCAACGTATGACAAGAATGACAGATTTTCATCTAGCATGACACCAAGATTTCTTACCTTCTTTGAGGGGACAATAGCAGAGTTCTCAAAAGAAAGGTTGAAGCTTGCTGATGGACTCCCTTTAATGAAAAGAAGCTCAGTTTTGCTTGGATTCAGCTTGAGGTGGTGGGCCACCATCCAGGAAATGTCAGCCAGACAGTCTGAGATGCGGGTTGAGACCTGATCACTGGAGGGGAAAGAAAGAATAAGTTGTCATCTGCATAAAAATAGTAGGAAAAGCCATGTGAGACTATAACATCCCGAAGAGAGCCAGTATATAGAGAAAAGAGAAGCGGTCCAAGGACCGAGCCCTGTGGAACACCAGTGGACAATCTCCGTGGTACCTGGTACCTCTGGTTCATCAAGGTAGGAAGCAAACCATTGCCAAGCTGTGTCTGATTTTACAAGGCTGGAGAGAGTAGCTAGGAGGATCTGATGGTTAACTGTGTCGAAGACTGCAGAAAGGTCAAGAAGAATCAGAGCAGAAGACAGGTCGGCTGATCTAGTTGCCTGAAGTTCTTCTGAGACAGCTAGTAGTGCAGTTTCACTAGAGTGCACAGTCTTGAACCAAGACAGGTGAGGGTCCTGAAGCCTGTTTTTAAAAAGAAAGATGTTGAGTTGGTTATAAACAGCACATTCCAGGAAAGGAAAGAGAAGAGATACTGGTCTGTAGCTGTTGATATCTGAGTAGTCCAGCGTAGGTTTCTTCAGAATTGGTCTGACCACTGTAGACTTGAAAGCAGATGGGACATGGCCAGTTGCTAAGGAGCCGTTGAAGATGTAGGCGATATGCGGGATTAGACCCGAGGATATAATCTGCAGCGAACTCGACAGGATAGGGTCGAGTGGAGATGTGATAAGTTTGATGGACATCAGGAGCAATGACATCCTTGAGAGAGAGAGAGGTGAAAAGACAAGAAACTGGGCAGTATTGGCTGGTCTCAGGCTGACAGGTGGCTTGATGATTGGTGGGAAGGATCTACTAATGTCATCAATCTTCTCATCGAAGAACACGGCAAGGTCTTCTGGAGATTTAAGAAGTGACGACAAGGTGGCAAAGAGCCTGCGAGGGTTGGCAATTCTTCAAACTCGATTCTATAGAAGGAAGACTTTGCAGAAGTTAAATCAGTGGCAAATTTGGATAAGAGAGAGTGATAATTGATAAGGTCGCTGTCACTAAGCGTTTTCCTCCATCATCTTGCGACTGCTCTCAGTTCCCTTTGGTTACTTCGCAGGACCTCAGACAGCCAAGGAGCTGGGGAAGAGACACACTTTGGTCTGGAAGACAAGGGGCAGTGTAGATGAATTGAGCAGTGGAGAGATGAGAGAAGGTAATTAATGGCTGATTCAACTAAAGATGGACAGAGGTTAGTGCAGTTAGGGAGAGATAAGTAAGAAAGAATAGAGGAGGAGAGGGAGGACAGAGAGAGTGAATAGATTTCTGCGGGTAGTCGTAGGTGTTACACATGGGTGATGAGACGAGAAGGTCTAAAGAGGAAATCTGAAAGATAGAAAATGGTGGCCAGAGACATGTAGAGGAGTGGACAATATATTGAACATAGGAAGTGATCTGGTTGATACCATCAAGAGTCTTAAGTCAAGAGTGTTGCCTGCTTTGTGGGTCGGAGTACACTTGCCGAGGGACAGGCCAAAAGACGAAAGGAACATTGCAAGGTCAGAGGTCTGCAACTTGTCACCTGGAAGATTGAAGTCTCCGAGGAGGATGAGTGGAGAGTTATCAACTGGAAATGAGCTCAGGAGGACGTCCAGTTCATCAATGAAGTTACCCAGTGGGCCAGGTTGGCAAGAATGCTTGATGCAAGATTGGCAATTCCAGAAACCACCATGAACCACAGTAGAAGGCTGTGGAGCTGAGAGGGGTTACTGCAGCTGTGACGAAAAAGTGCACGTGTTTGCTATATAGGGGGCTTACTAGTGAACAAGGGGAGGTGACGTTTAGCTAATTTCAGACACTTGGGATGTTATGTTTTTACTGTTGCTTAAATGGTGTGCCGGATCTTGACAATTTATCTCTGTCGCATAAACACATGTCTTGTCTTTCTAGTTCAGACACAGCCCATACATGAGGCAGGGTCTGGTGGGCAAGGTGAAGATCGGTTCGGGGGCACTACTGTCCTCCGCAAAGAGAGAGAGAGAGAGAAAAAAAAGTGCAAGTGTGGCTGCATCTCCTCCGTTTGACACCAGATGAGAATTTTCTAGCTGATTGCAATGAAGCTAATGTACTTAACCCCACCAGGCACAAAGGCAGCCAACAAACAGACAAAAAGTGCATCACAAAGAAAGTAGTAATCTAGGACAAAGGGAGTCTACGTGGACAGCAAAAACAGCAGTACAACAGTTAAACAACAGAAGAAAACTCTAGCTAGCTTTCCAGATAAAGAAACAGCCAAGAATACACCACAAGCACTGAAACACATGCTGGTAGGAGAGCAAGGCGAGTGTTGGGAGTGTCTGTGTTGCCAACTATCTCCTATAGAAAGTAGCTGAAGTTTACCCAGAAAGTCGCTAGATAATGACACACGTTAATTTGGACATAAATGACATCACATCACGCCACACTGCCGTTCTGCCAAAAAAAAAGTTATGAACCACAACGCCCAGATATTTGGAAATACCAATATCCATACTTTCATCAAGCAGGAGGCTGTATTTGTTGCCAACAATATGCCTTTGTTTCCAATGTCTTTTTATTGATTTGAAAAATTATAACAGTAAGTACTTTTTTTTTTTTTTTAAAGGATTTATACCCCAAAATAAAAACCCCAGACAGCCAAGACACAGACAGATAACAAATAAAGTATAAAATACAACTAAACCCCAAAAAACAAATAGACATGTAATAAAATATTAAATGTAAATGAAAGAGAGAGGGGAGCGGAGGGGCTACTCTGAGACAATGGTGGTAGTTTTCTCAAAAAAACGTTAAAAAGGGGCGCCAAACTTTAAGAAATTTGTTTTTGGAACCACGGACAGTGTATCTGAAGTCCGTAGACAGTATCACATCCCTGACCCAGTGAGCATGAGAGGGAGGAACAGGGTCTTTCCACTTAAGTAAGACAGCTTTTCTAGCAAGTAAAGAAGAAAAAGATAACATTTTGAGTTTGACACTTGGTAAATCCAGGTCTGGGGCAATACCAAAAATGGCAGAGAGGGGGTTTGGCTCGATTTGGCAGTGCAAATCTTCCGAAATGGTATGAAATACAGACTTCCAAAAGCTAGACAAGGAAGGACAAGACCAGTACATGTGAAATAATGAGGCAGATGCACTCCTACATCTGTCACAAGTTGGTTCCACATTTGGGTATGTGCATGCTAGCTTGACCCTAGACAGGTGCACTCGTTGAACAACTTTAAACTGTAAGAGCACACATTGATGTGGAATGCACCTGATCCAAAATGGAGTCCCACACATCATCAGTGATGGTGTAATTAAAGTCCTGTTCCCAAGCAGTTTTGATAACAGCCAATGATGGACAATGCAATTTGGATATTAGATTATAGAGGGTAGATATCACACCTCTCACTGTGGGATTAACTGAGAGCAATGCATCTAGAGTATTATCTGGGGGTTTCTTAGGGAATTGTGACGTCATACTCTGCACATAATGCCTGACCTGTAAAAACCTAAAGAATTGTGTGGGTGCAATTCCAAAGTTTGTGCTCAACTGCGAAAAACTATAAAATTGGTTTTCAGGTCTGCAACATATTTTAGACATTTTTTATGCTATATATGAAAGGCAGCATCAGCTATTGAAGGAGTAAACAAGTGGTTAGCTGCGATTGGACTTAGAAGGGAGAAAGCCTGGAGGCCCAAGGTTTTGCTAAACTTAGACCAGATTTTTAGGGACTGGTTAACCACTGGGCTGCCAAAAGGAATAGGGCAGGTGAGTGGAAGAGGTGCACCCAGAAGCACCGGCAAGGAAACATCAGTACCAGCAGCATGAGCCTCCAAAGAGACCCATACTGGAGGTGTGAGCTGTAAATGAAAGTGTCTCCAGTACAACAGACAACGGATGTTTGCAGCCCAGTAGTAATACTGAAAGTTGGGCAGGGCCATTCCACCCACCTGCTTGGGCCTTTGGAGGAAGGCTTTCCTTAATCTTGGGTGTTTGCCATTCCAAATGAAAGAAAGAATTAAAGAGTCTGAAGACTTGAAAAATGATTTTGGAATCATAATAGGAAGGCACTGGAACAGATAGAGAAATTTGGGGAGCATCATCATTTTAACAGAATTAATCCTGCCGACAAGAGATAGTAACAGTGGGGACCATTTAGACAAAAGTTGTTTAGATCGATCAAATAATGAAGGGAAATTAGTCTTGAACAAATTTTGGAATTGTCTAGTGACAGACACCCCATGATAAATAAATTGTTCAGTAACTACTTTAAAAGCAAAAATTCCATAATTATGACTGATAGCCTTCTTATTAATCAAAAACAGCTCACTTTTACATAAGTTGAGTTTATAGCCCAAGAATTTGCTGAAATTGTCCAACACCTTGAGTACTGCTGGCAAAGGCTTGAGCGGATCAGAAATGTACAATACTAGGTCATCAGCATAAAGTGAGACCTTATGTTCAAGCCCACCTCTAAATATGCCCTGTATCTCCCTGCTGCCACGGATAGCTATAGCGAACAGCTCAATCGCTATTGCGAAGAGAAGGGGAATCAAAGGATCATTCCACGTTATAGTCTAAAATGTTCTAAATACTGACCATTTGTGAGCACTGAAGCTGAAGGAACTGAGGAGATTTTTTACCAAACTGAAACAACAAAGATGAAAGAAAAATTGATCCCTGGAGTGATTACGACAAAGAAGTTTGAAGATGATCATCCCAACTCAGAGAAAGTGCTGAAAAAAGACAGTTAATCACTGACTCACAGATGAAACTCTGAATGAGGGCTGTGTGGGGGATTAATGGATTTATAATCAATATCTGTGGGCTGTACAGACCTCAGGTTTTGATGCAAATTTCAACAATATTATGTAGTTAAAGCACTTGCATTTGCGTCTTTAAGCTCCTAATCACTCAAATTTGGAACTTTTATGTTTTCCTCATGTAGTGGCAACTTCTGATTCAATTTCATGTGACTAGAAATTTGTAAAAAATACTAAAACCCCAAATATGACTTTCCAATTTTTGTTTCAATAAGTTTCCAAGAGAGTGGTAATGTTAGAAAAGCCACAAGTCAAAAGAACAAAATATGAGACATACAACAACAATCTTGTCTGAATTCACACAGAATTACTGAACTGTAAATCTACAAAACCTCTTGAAAAACAACAAAAAACCAAGTCATTACATCCCTTGACTCACTGCGTAAACGGGAATGCATCTCCAGTCTGTGGAGGACATCGATTAACCACTTCTCATCATACTGTAGGTTCTCAATGCCTTCTTTCCAGCGTCTCTCCGGGATCTTCTTCAGCCAGTCCTGTTTAGGAGTCCTGATCTTGTTTCTGCTGCTGTAGGAGTCGATCTGTGTGTCGTCCAGCAGAGTCACTGCAGTGTATGAAGGGTCTTTAGGCTGGATGGTGTAGAGGAACATCAGAGTGTGTTTATCTGGGAAGAACAGAAAGAGAAGACATTAAACAGCTTGATTTACAGTAAATTAGGGCAGCGAAGATTAGATTTCCCATTTGAGGATAAAAGCTGTCCAGACACTAATAAGGACGGGTATCGATAACCAAAGTGGTCCCAGTTCCTGACTGAACTCTGGAGAGTCTCCTATTAAGACACTAATAAGGAAGGGTATGCTGAACCAAACTGGTCTCAGTTCCTGACTCCTGTTCAGATGGGGCTGCTGTGGGTGTTAACGCTCCTCCCTCATTATAGAAACACAAACTCAGGACATAGTTCAGATCCTTATTTATCCAAAACACCTCAATAAAATCACTGCTGAACTTCTACAGCTTTCCATGTGATGTCTATTTTCTACACCACATTATGAAGGACAGATCAATAAGAGTGCCTATAAGTATCAGTATTGATAAACAGTATCACTGTTTCTTAGAAAAAGAACAGAGAAACAATACCAAGATTGTGACCAGTGTTTGTGTAGATATTAAACCTCAAACATGGATTTCCAGTGCTTGATTGATTTAATACTCAAGTTTTTGGGAAAACTGTGCATGAAAGTGGTACTCCAGGTCTACAATCTTTGTTCATTGTATTTTATGCTCTTTATACTGAAATCCTGTTCAACACAGGTCTGAATGTCCAGACTGTCTTGAGGTGATTTTAAACCTCAGTTTTGTGAGAGAATAACACAGTCAGGGTTACTTTCACTTTCACAATAGACTGTTATTTTATACCTCTTCCATTTTCCTCTCAGATGTTTGTGTGATTAGGTCCTCTTGCTCCATTTCTCCTCTACAGTGAGTGAAATTCTGGATTCATTACTTAGTGGAGATGAACTAAAGATCAGGAGTTTAACACAGAAAAACTTCTCAAAACGAAAAGAATCGGACTAACTCAGACTGAAGTTGACTGGAGAAACAAGGAGGGAGCTTAGCTAAAGCTTGCTAACACACACACACACACACACACACACACACACACACACACACACACACACCCTTCAGACACTGCCCCTCTGACTTCTCCCTCCGACGCCATCCCTCTGACTTCCGCCTCCGGCGCGTCCCTCGGACTTCCCCCTCCGACCCCGCCCCTCTGACTTCACCCTCCGACGCCGCCCCTCTGACTTCACCCTCTGACGCCGCCCCTCTGACTTCACCCTCCGACGCTGCCCCTCTGACTTCGCCCTCCGACACAGCTCCTCCGACACTGTCCCTCAGACTTCCCCTTCCAACACTGCCCCTCTGACTTCCCCCTCCGATACTGCCCCTCTGACTTCTCCTTCCAACACTGCTCCTGACACCGCCACTCTGACTTCCCCCTCCGACACTGCCACTCTGACTTCCCCCTCAGACACTGCACCTCTGACCTCCCCCTCCGACACTGCCCCCCTGACCTCCCCCTCCGACACTGGACATTGAAACGACACC
>JBBJLS010000082.1:26158152-26168763 GCA_037577275.1 Bryconaethiops microstoma | reverse complement strand
GGTGTGGCTAGAGATATTGAACTCAGGTGTGATGAACCACTGTTAAGTCATGTTTTAACAGGGGGGACAATCACTTTGTCACACAGGACCAACACTTTTTTACACCACTGTATAGCGTATGCATATAATATGTGATTGATTGCCACATTGATTTTTTGTACTAGTTAACTTTTCATTAAACATTAGTTATTACTTAGTAAATGACTTGTACATAAGTACACATAAATATAAGTATACATCGCCTACACCAGTTTGTCAGTAGTTCATTGTTTACTGTGTACTAGCTGTTGCTTGTAGTGTCTTTATTCATAGAAAAGTCAAACGAGAACTAACTTGTACTTGATCTGTGAATTATTGACTTTTTATGTTCTATTTTTGCCTTTTTGTGCGGCCTTGTGTGGAACACTGTCTTTCACATCCACACTTTCAGCTGATAACTTTGACCATCACTTACCACTTGATGTGTCCTTTCCCAATAAAGTAATAATCATCAACACTAATTATATTGTTAAACATGTTTAATTATAATGTATGTATATTTTCCACGTAACCCAAAGGGGAACAATGAAGACAATTACTGAGCTATCACAAAGAAGAAAATGGTTAAGATATCAGTAACTAGCCATGTCCTTAATTACTAGAATAATTAGTGGTGAAGTCACATTTTATCTGGAGGGACACACAAAGAAGGAACCTGAAACTGAACCTGCTGCAAATGATATCAGGACTGTGATTTCAGAAACAGCAAATGTCAAATTCTTATTGATTTTACTCCAAAACCTTAAACTGCTGTATGGTCAGTATACCACATACAGACTTTCTTTCCTCAACATAAATTTCAAATAATAAGGCAAAACTGAAACATTTCAGCGCAACTTATCAATATTTCCTTGAAATAAACTTCTCTTTGGGTAGGTTTAATTAACTGATCTTTTATTTAATCATGTCCATTTTGTATAAACCAACTGCTTGAAAACAACACAGCTCATGTATTTATGTATAACACTGGTGACCATCTGGTCCTGGAGGGCCAGTGTCCAAAACAGTATAGTGGTCCTCCTCTCCAACACACTCGCCAAAACTGGTAATTCACAGGTGAGATAAACCAGAGTAACTGAGAAGTTGAGCTGGGAATTTGCTAAACTGTTTAGGACACCGGTGCTCAGTTATCAGCGCTGGGCATCCCGAATGCATAATTATACAAAGTTTCAGTTTGTAAACAACCCCATTGGTTCATTACATCTCATTGACTTGACTGCATTTGGGATAAGGAAAAATGTATATATTTGATTTTGGAGACTTTTTTTGTTTAATGGAAAGCCTTTTGAAATCCTCTGAATTTTTAGATGTGATCCATTGAGCTCTTACCTCAAGTCGAAGCATGTCAGCTAACTGATCTGAGATTTGACTGTGGAACCTCTGCAGTTCCTGGGAGAGCATTGAGGACCTTTTCCATATCAGTGTCAGGTTCCTATGAAGTTCCTCAGCAACCTCAGCATGTCTTAATTCTTCCACTGCAAACAAGAATTGCTTTCAGAGACTTTGGAATAAAACTTCAGGTCTGACAAAAAGAAGGTCTTCTGATTACATTGTGGTTGGCTTTCCAGACAGGCATCATTCCTAGTGTACTATGCAGCATTCTGAATAGAGATACTAGAATTAATTCCTGATTTGGAAACAGACTTAGAATTAATAGTCTTAAACTAGGCTTAATTTATGTGCACGAAACTAGGTCATTAAATCATTTTGGTATAGAAAGTAATAATAAAACATTTACATACTGTATGTTCCGATGATAATCTTTTTTTGTGCCTTGTAGAACTGTTCACTTTTAAGCATGGTAGATGAAGTATCACTGTTGTACTTGTCAGCCATTTCACAGATTTTATGAAGGTGCTTATGAATGTCTTCTTCCACTTCAGCAATAACACCTTTTAGTCGACAGCCAGATGGACACTTTTTTTCCTGCAAACAAAGCACATAGAAATGTTGTTGAGTTAGAAAGTTCACAGTTTCAGCCAGAAGAGATGTTCATATAAAATAAAAATTTTATGTCATAAAGAGAGTGTCTTGAGAATTTTTCCTGAATAGTTTTGCTTCTTGTATATTTAACAATAAATTTAAAATAAAATATAATACATTTCTCAAGAGAATTTCTACTTTCATACACACTAGCTTTATTTGTAACAGAAGGAAATTCTGAAAATTATTTTGGAGTCAAATTTTACATAACCTTGTAAAACACACATGGTGATATCTTCCTGCCCTCCAACATGTTAGTGAATTTAACATGACCAAAAGATTAACTGATCTAAGGGTAGCACTCAAACCCTCAGACATCTGATAAATATGGACCCCAATATTTTTTGGAACATTTCTATTTAAACTCACCTCATCCTCATCAGTACACATAGGGTATTTGCTCACTGGACACTGTTCAGATCTTCTTCGTTGACCATAGGTGCTGTATAGTTTTTGGGAATTAACTAATCTCTTTGAGTCACACACTGAAAACAAACAAGACACAAATTTTGATACTTTGAATTTGTAACATTTTTTAGCATTGTGAACATGGCTTTCACAAGAAGATAAATGAATCCATGTAGTGGTTAAACATAAACAATGCATTTAATGGGCATGCTTTTTTAAAATTATTATTTGATTTATTTGCAGGTGTTTGTGTATCTGTTGGTCAAATAAACCTTGAAGCTGCTTAATGCACTGATTTATGTTGTCTTTAGAAGGATTTATCTATATATATACAGTTAGAGTAGTATGAAAATGTACATCTTGTTCAGGTTTGTTACCTTCACTTAACATACAAAACCAAATGCATCTGAGATGACAGAACTGAATGCTTTGTCTTTGGAATAGTGGAACATCTGGTGGGAGAGTATTATGAGGTACCTCAGGTGTCTTTATGTCTTAATACATTCATTGAAATGTTCATTGGATACTTTGAGGTAAACATAATTTAAGGGTTGTTAGAATGTGTGGGTGAAGATGTCTTCAAGAAAGAAATGAAACAAAGTTAAGTGAACACATTTTTATTGAAAACACACTTTTGTAGTTTTGTGACATTTTACATGCTTTCACATCAACATAAAGTTGAAAAAGACCCAAACACAGCAACAAGTGGATTGTGCCTGATTTATACCTTATCTCTTTCTTTCCGATATCTGCATCTGCTTTTATTCTTTTTGAGTTCAGAGCGGTCTTATTTTCATTCTAACAACTTTAAGAGAGTAATCGGCTGGTTTGTAAGGCAGCCACACAATGCCATTCTCTATCTCATAGGGAACATTGCTGCCAGGATCATACTGCCCTCCCTTATAGTATATTCCATTAAGGTTGGCTGATTGGCAATTATTGTACCACCAACCACCCCCATACTTCTCTGCACAGTTCTCCTCCCACTTATCATTATCCCTGTCAAAGGTGCTAAACTTCATACCAGAATGTGAGAGGTAGGAACCCATGTTAGCTTGTCCCTGCACAAGTGCATCCCCTGCATCTCCCATGTATGATGACACTCTTAGCGGGAAACCCTCTGCTTCTGGGCCCACTTTCACATTGTACTCAGCATAAGTTTCCTTCCCTTCCCAGTCCTGCAGTTCCACTCTCAGCAGACTTTCTGTCTGGGTCAGGAGATGCAGGAAGTGGTTCCCAATCCACAATTCACCCCTACCTCGCTTGTCTACCTTGCCAAAGCCAGCCTGGTACTCCTCCCATGTGCGATTGAAGTTAACTGACCCATCCTCCCTCTGCTGGACCAGAGCCCAGCCCCCAAGACCTGTGGCCTGCTCACAGTAAACCTCCCCTACCTCCTTTGACCCAGGTGGCTTTACTTTGAACAGGCCGCTCTTACCGCCCATGGCATGGTTCTGCAGGATATCAACGCAATCTGAAAGAAGATTACAGATCTACAGATTAGCGCAAAGCCGCACTCCAAACTTGTTCTAAATTTCTATTATTCCCTCATACGTCTGCATTGGTTCTTTCATTAGAAGCTAATGATTGTACCCAATTTATTAAAAAGTATCACAACAGAATGCAACAAATGCAGTCACAGACGAAACATGACTCAGTTTCCAAGTTAAAGTTGGAAGTAATCACTTTTTTTTTCCATTTGTAACAGAAAAGTTATATTTCCCTGGCTATTTATTTTTAATTTTACCTTTATCCAAGTTAACACTTTCTTTTATTAATGGTTCACTTATTTGAATGCTGGTGGAGGTAAAAGTGTCACTCAAGTGTACCTCTGCCAACAAAACCAGCCTTGCGTTCGTCATGGGACTTCACACTCCGGGCATGAAAGTCAGGAAGATCGTCTTCCACATCACTACGCATGAACGCTCCAAGATCATCACCAAAATCTAAAGGTGAAGATGTGGACAGGACTGTCTTGATTCCACCCTTACTTCCACTGGTCAAGAGTGTTTTGGAGGTGGAGAAGGATGATGACGATGAGGAGGAGCTCCTGTGTTCCTGGGCATCGATGCCCAGGCCCTTAAAGAAGTCTCCGCCAAACCCTCCCAGGTCTACATCGCCACGGCTAAGTGTAGTGATAGACTTTGAATCTCCGCCACTCACCTTCACTGTGAAGCTATCACCAGTCAGATCTTTACCATCTTTGGCCGAGGTCACAAGATCTTTGTTGGAAATGCCTAGCGTTTGAATGATCTCACACCCAGGCCCTCCACTGTTCACTGTCTCATACTTCTCCTGGATACCATCTTTGGTGTGGGTCACCACCTTGCGGACAGTTTTAGTGCAGCTGGTATGTGAAGTGGAAGTTGCACCTTGGCCCGTACCTGTAGGAACTTTGCTGACAGTGGCAGCCGATTCTGCTGTAGAACCCTCAACCTCCAGAGCAAGCTGCAGCTGACCCACATCGGTGAAGAGGGGCTTCGTCTGCTCAGCTTTTTCTGTTCCAGTCAGTCCCGCCTTATAGATGCTGGGCAAGTGTACATCTTTCATTGGCCTGCTCTTCATGACCCTAAGAGAACTAACAGTATCCACGCTTTGGACACGCATGGTGTCCAGACGATCCATCTGTTTGTCCATTGCCTCGTAACTCTCTTTGTCCACTGAGAATTCACTGTAGCTTGCACAAGAGCCCTTGCAGCTGCGCAGCTTGATATCAATGTCAACCTGTGTAAAGAATGAGGCAGAAAGTGAATGTTTCGATCTTTCCTCAAGCATTTCCTCTTTCAAGCACTCCTTCGTTAGGATCATTTGGGGAATAGCTTCCAGAACCAAGGAGAGGGCTTAGACAGAAAGAAATCATTAAGCTAAGATAATAGCTAGGTTCATTGTTTAGGACTGTGGTACTAACAAGAACTGCACAGCCTACCACAAAATAAAAACCTGAACAGCATAGATGGAAATGTACTAGAAAATAACTTTACATCTACAACTCTAATTCTTTCTCTGGCTTTCAGTTCTAGTATTTAGTGATTTCGAGAAGAATTATGCCCTTCATTTTCTCACCTCCAGACGTTGCATGGCAATGACTTGGTTTTTCACCTGAGACTTCAAAGCTTCTAGCACCCGAAGTTGACGGTCAATTTTTATTTTCATCTCCACAATCCTCTGCCTCAGCTGTTCAGCCAAGCTGACAAATCTGTTGTCATAACCTGAAAAGAAAAACCGATAGAAATCTTTGGAATGTACATATGTTCAGTTTGCAAAAATAGCACGTTCATAGTTATTAAATGCACAAAAGATTTAAATAAAATTAAAAACTAAGATGTCAAACAAACTCATTTAAATTTAAATAAATAAAAATACAACATGTTAAGAAGATTTGACTAATTATGTGCATAGAAAATACATAATTATACATAATTTAAATTTAATTTAAATTTCATTTTTACACAGATGAGCGATGAAATACCTGCACCAGAGACAAGCCGCTCTCTCAGATAGCTATAGGTCTCCTTTGATATCTGGTCAGCAGATCGATGCATTTTGTTTCCGTCTTCTAGTAGTTTGCGAATCTTCTCAATCTTGCTGACAAGCTCATGGTCTGTTACATCCAAGAAGCCTTGAATCCGGCAACCTGATGGACATTTTTCACCCTAAGTTGAGAGTAAAGCATAAAATAAGATTGAAATGGTCTTTTTTGGAATGACATTGCAGCATTGGGAATTGACTTGTTGAATATTTTTATTAATCCACACATGGGACTAATAAATGGCTATCTTATTTGATCTCATCTTGTCTTATCTTGTCTTAATCTACAATAATGTAGAACTGAAATTAGTTGCAGTTTTAAATCTTCAAAGGAAAAAAAACACACACTGACTATTTTTGCGATAATGTAATATTAAATGATAGATGGACGACATTATCACATCATACATGCATGATAGATAGGTACACGATGTTATTTCCATACCCAGTTTTCATCAGTGCAGGTGGCCCATTCTTTTTCTGTAGCACATTTGTCAGCCTTATAACCATGCTCAATGGGACGAGCACCTCTGGGATTCACCTCCTGGCACTGAAAGAGAGTAATTCAGGAAAATATATGAGAACATAGTGACGGCACTGAGCAAATGAGCACTATTTCTTTTATTTGGTTACATTCTAAAGATTCTCTAATAAAGATTTACATAATAAAAACTCACTTACCAAGGCAGTAGAAAGAGCGACGCACAGGTAGAGAAGTGAGTTTTCGAGCTTCATCTTTCTTTTCTGTCTATGGGCTTCTGACTCTTACCACACTCAGCACACCGCATATGAATCTTTCTGATTGATCAACATCTTGACTCATTATTGACCAATCAAAGTCATCCAGTTTGCTGCATCCACATTTGGTCAATAATTGACAGGCATGAATAACATTTTGTTGATTTTTCAAAGTGTAGGAGGAGTACTTTTGACTGCTGATAGAGTACTTTGTAGAACAGGTCATTACCAGAGAGAGTGGGAGGAAAGGAGGAGAGTGAGTCACAGTGAGGGAAATTTTGACAAGAAGGTTATGTTCTGCTCTGGTAAAATGCATCACACAACCAGCAATCTATTGCACAACTGGTGGTCGTGGAATACGGGAAGCAATGCTATTTATTACCATAACAAATGTTCCCCATGCTTACACTTTGCCTCATTTCCCAAGCCACAAACTTCTGCCTCCAAATGATTTCAAATTTCTAAATTTAGTGTTCTAAAACAACAAGTAACACAAATCTCATATGAATATATACTGTAGACCTACTTCAGAAATACTGCTAGATAAGCACAAAATCAGAGTGAACATAAGAGGAAAAGTTCATAGAACAATTCATTTTGCAGATCTTAATAAGGTCTTGGCCCAGCACTCGGTAGCCGGGAGCTGGACCTCCTGGGCCAGAAAATGGCAGAAAGCCAGGTCTGACTCCAAACAGACTGCCACACCCCTCCTAGCTGACAGAAGAAACCCACAGAGAGAAAAATCTGTAGGTCCCATGGTTCACCTGGGCAATTCCCTTCTTACGGTGAAAAATGAGAGAATGTGCCACCTGGTGGAGACTGGGGAGTATCTCCAGCTGCCTTCAATGCCAAACAGGCAATATTTACTAGTGACAAATAAAATTGTTTAAAATGCACTTAAATGAATGAAAGCAGTGGACATTGGGTTGGACTGAGGTTCAACTGGTGGCTTAGGTGGAGAAGGTGGCACTGGCGGTCTGTGGGGTGGTGTGCAAGGTTCATTTTGTCTCTATATCATGGCATCTATTAATGCAATATAACAGGTGTATATGCTGCTGAGACACATAAATTTATAGATTATAGTACAATTAAAATACAAAGCCTATGGTCTATGATGCTGGTGCCACTTTGTGGAATACATGTAAGAGATAAGATAAGATAAGATAAACCTTTATTAGTCCCACAAGTGGGAAATTCGATTAGTAATGGCAGAAAGTGGACAGTACAAAGTTCAGAGCAGCAGAATTGAGAAAATAATAGAATAGAATAAAAGAAAAGAAAAGAAAAATGTGAATGACGAAATCACCTGCAGACCAAAAATAGCCTCCCTCTACTGATTTGTCCAAATGGTCATCAGTGTGCAATACATTATCAACATGAATTTCTCCATTTTCTGCAGATTTTCCATGCCAAAGATACTGAACTATTCTAGTCAAACATTTCAGCATGTGGGTAGAGCTCTTATCTCATATGGCAAAGAGGAAATGTTGCTAGCAATGTTTGCTAAACAGTGATTTTACACATAAGGTTAATTAATATTGTCTATTAATTAATACTGTTCTTGCACCAGACCCCCAGCCATCTGTCCCTGATAAGCCCCACAATTGTGGTGTCATCTGCAAACAAATTGGATTGCCCTTTGGTTTTGAAACTCTGCCAGTGTCTGGATTCTCATATTTCTGTTTTACTCCATGCTTGGGTCTCTTTTGGTCTGAACCTGACAAATATGAAGCTGGTATTTACTGAACACAGTAATTTTTCATGTATTTTTAAAAAGACAGTTAAATGTGGCTCTGACCAAAAAACATACAAACAAAACAAACCAGCATCTTCATTCCACTCCAACATCAAAAGGACAGATTTGTAGGATCTGAAGCCAGGCACAAGTTTCACAGTTTAGTTCACAACGACTGGACAGTAATTTCAGGAGCTTTTTATCTTCTGGTAAACTTCAGGGCTTCTTCATATAGAAACTGAAAAGGGGATAAAAAGGGAAACATGGTTAAGTGTCATTAAACTATACAGTAAGAACAGACAGAACAGTCAGCCGAAGAACTTATGAACATACAGAGTAATTATGGTGGAGACACATTTTGATGTCATTGGTGTCTGGTAACAGGTAGATGGTTGAACCGTACTAAGAAATGTTTGGTAATGAGAAGATTAAAAGCTGCTGCAAGCATTATATATAAAAATAATCAAGGTTATAATCAGGGGGTCCTTTGCACATATGTACGTTTCTTTTATAGGCTTACTTTTAATTTTTATTAATTTAATGATTGTATGCTGGCCCACTAACTGCAAAATCAATTGTGCTCAGATAGGAGATAACAAATTCAACCTGATTAAAAAAACAAAAAGTAATAATTGAATTGAATAATATCTTTTCCACATGAAAGAGTACATTGTATTATGTATTCTAAACTACAAACATTGAGTTTTGAACGATATTTACTATTACTTTGTGGTTACTCAAAACATGTCCCACATATTCGTCACCACCATCAGATATTTATAAAAAGCAATAAAATCAGGCAACTACAAGGTCAACTACATCCCTGAGGACCCCATTTTCAAACCTTCAGCTCTACTGCAGGCTTTAAGATAACTCAAGCTCCTGTAAGTTTGTTATTTTCTCTTAAACTTTTTCAGATTTTTGGACACTGCTACTGACACAACATGTCAACACTGTCTCTTTTGTAAAAAAAAAAAAAAAATCGATTAGATTATGACATAAATGTATACTTTTTAAGAAGAGGTCTGAAGTAGCTAGCAAAAGAGGGGAAACAAAATGGCTAATGTGAACAACTCATGCATATCATGTGAAAGAGTAGGTTTTTGTCACCACAAAAAAAAAAAAATAAATCAATGACTTGAATGAAAGGGAAAAGAGAAGTCAGAGAAAGGCTTGGAAACGTAGACAACAGGTATCAAGAGAACGTAAGAGAAAGGCCTCAGATCACCCAGAAACTCCCAAAGACAGTCCAGTGGATCAGGTCGTACACGAGCCAGTTCGAAGTAGGCAGGCCATAGCAGGAGAAAGGGAAAGAAAGAAAACAAGAGCAAGATACTCTAGAGAGATGAAAGCTATGAGAAATAAACTTCAAGAGGTAACAAAGGATAGGAACAAAATGAAAAAGCGTTGGTTACGAGAGCAAGCTAGGAGTAAAAAAAAACACAGGAATCACTTTAGGCCTGTATTCCTTGGAAAATGTTATTACAGTGCTCAGGGTGTTATTTTGTACCAAATAGTTAAAGTTGTTGAGTAAGAAGCCATTGACTTGAGTGGTATGAATTTTGGAATTGTATGTTGTAATGAGGCCACTGTCACTACCGTTAGAGGGAGTTTTATATGTTTTAAATGAATATGCTTACGTTTCTTCAGTGCTGTTGAGTTATTAAAGTTAAAGTTAAATTTTTCTATTTAGGCTTAAAGTAAAACATTGTATAATGTTAGATCTTTTAAAGGAGTACACGTACGACTGTATAAAAAATGAACAAAAGTGAATATTCAACATTTAACAGCATATTCAACATTTAACAGTACTAAGGATGCCAGTTAATGATTTAAAAACTCTAAATACATATTAGACCAAATAAATAAAATGCCTTTTATTGTGTCTGATGGTGTTGACAAAAACAAAGTAATAACTGAAAAAATGCCTATTTTATGAAAAAATACAAGGTGAGGCACCGGTACATTGCTAAAGACCTTGGTCTATAATGACATACCTTTGGATTTTGTAATTTAAGTCATTTTTTTATTTTCAAAATTTAAACCTGTTTAATTCCAAATTCCCAAGAATCAGTGAACTGCATGCCTCAGCATTCGTCATCCCATTTACATTTACGGCATTTAGCAGACGCTTTTATCCAAAGCGACTTCCATTCCCTAACTACAGGGGACAGTCTCCC
>JBBJLS010000082.1:26118368-26150387 GCA_037577275.1 Bryconaethiops microstoma | reverse complement strand
TCTCTCTCTCTCTCTCTCACACACACACACACACACACACACACACACACACACACACACACACACACACACAAACTATGCACCATGCCTACACTTCATAAAAAAAAAAGAAAGAAATACACACCCTGTCACTCACAAAAAGCTTAATCAATTAGCCTACTTCTCATCTAGACCAACAGGAATGACTCCTTAAACAAGCTTCAAGCACTTCACACTACCCAAACAAACACAGGCACATTACAAAGCTGCCCATCAACTCTGAGCTGTTGAAACTGTGCATGGTGAGACAACTACACACAAAAACAAAATTCTTCAATGGCTTATTATGCTTAATTTACACAATGCTGAAAGTGTCTGTTAAGCTTGCAAAAAAAAGAAAAATTTATGTTTGGACAGGCTGTCCTTTGCACCATGTATTTATTCATCAATTGCCCATAAAAATGTTATCTAATAAGTAAATCGCACCAATCCTAATTAACTCTCTTTTGTTCTTTTCCAGATGGCGGCGTGATCCGGTGGGAACGGCCATCCCAGGGCCATTAGTCTAAATGAGCAGTGCCTTATCTAGAAACAGGAACTGCGTCTAGACACTCGACAGGAATTCTGTAAAATGGGAGACCATGGAAAAGCTATTCTCAAATAACGTATCCTATGGGCTACTCTTCCAACCTGTTGGCCTTGCTGAGATTAGAGGGAAGATACAGTATAAGACTGCCCTCTAGTGGCCAGCAGCATGAACAAAACTGCATTGTGTCCTTTAAATTCCCATTGTTCAAATATCACAGCCAAGCAAAGCAAATATCGAACGGAATAACAGTCATATATACTGTGTTAAGATATCTGAAATAAGCAGTAACAAAAGTATAAAGGCTTTATTTAAAGATCTCTATACGTTTCTCTGCTGACGGAAAATTGCCCACGAGTGACAAACAGTTGACGAGTGAAGGGTAATTAGAGAAAGAAAGCACACTGACAGCGAGAGTGTGGGTGGACATGTTGTTGCGAGCTCGCTAGTCATAGAGAATACCGCCAGACAGCAGCACAAACAGAGCTCCCCGAGGAGAGAGAATGGAAAGAGACTGAGCGAGGGAGGGCATTGGAGAGAGAGAGTGAGAGAGAGAGCTTGAGGTATAGAGAGAGAGAGAGAAAGAGAAAGAGTGCTGTTGCTATGACTAAGCCCCCTTGTTTTGCTGCAGCACATGCATGGCTCCTCGTGCTTGATTAATATTTCATAGAGGTCCAAGTTTATTCTCCCGGTGCTTAAAAAAAGCCATCCCTGAAGCATAGACCAAGGAACATGTTGTAATGACAAGTGACAAAGTGATAAAGAGCTGTGTGTTGATGGATATGAAGAGAGACAGAGATCTGTAAAAATGGATGGGCAGTTAATGGGTTCGTCTCTAAAAGCCTGCCATTATGGCACTAAAGACAGATACAAAGAGATTCAGGCCACATTCATTCAATTCTAAAAGCAACCTGCTGAAAGGAAAAAAAAACACTCCCACACACAAACATCCATGTGCGCACAGACACACACACACATTTACCAACACCATGGCAGGAGTTATGTAATGTCCCTGTGGTCAGAGCATAGCCAGCAGCTTCAGAGCTGAAGTGTCCAGTAATGTGGTGTGGGGTGGGCCTTCAGGTTGTCTACAGAACTGGACGCTGGCCACAAACCACCTGTCATGGTCATGCAGCCTGTCCCTACACCCGACCACGACCGCCGATACTACAACAGACCCACACTGGCAAATTAAAGTGAATACAGATGAGGTGTCATCCCTAAATTAACTACATCATCTAGCCTAGTGTGACTAAGACAGCTGACATGCAAAGTAAAGCCCCAAATAACCACTTATCACAAAAGCCAGTTTTTAACAAACCACAGACCTGCACAACCACCGCTCAGTTCTGGGACTGTCCAAGCGAGGAACTCAAAGCTACTTGCACCAGGAAAATGAACATAAGTGGTGAATATTTGTGCTTGACATTCTTTTTCATAGTGAAAGGAACAGACAAGCAAACGAATGGAGACACAAAGAGAAAGAGACAGTCCAAAAGTAAGAAGTGGAGGAGATGTACACAGAGGTGACAGAGCGAAAGAGATCTTCAGCACCACTCAGTGAATGTTGAGTGTTATCCTCATCCACTGAAGCCCACTGGAGCACATAAGACATGCAGAATAATAGAGTATCTGGGTCGGTGACAGCTGGAGAAAGTGACTCCAAGATACGACCACAGTGGCTAGAACACTTTTGGTGGAGGGCAACCAAAAGGATGACCAAGTGCAACTTTAGTGGCTGACAGATGTAGCTGGAAAGGTGACTTTACTGTACTGTACTGTTCAGTCTAAAAACATCAACTCTCGCTTACCTCATCTTCCACACAAATATCATCACGGAATACAATATTTGTGCTCTGAACTGCCAAAAGCAGTTGTTCCCTGAACCCCCACTGAAGCATTCAGATATACAAATAAGCTGCAAATATCTGCATTTCACTCATTCACCAAGTGAAGCAGTGGGCAGCCAGGAACACAGCACCTGGGGAGCCATGAGTGGGGACGGTACTTTGCTCAAGGGTACCTCAGTGGTACCACTAGCAACCCTGGGATCCAAACCCACAGCCTTCTGATCACAGAGGCAACTCCCTAACCACCAGACCACCGACTACCCCAATACAGAGAGGTGGCTTGATGCTGATGGGGTGTACAAAGCCAGAGGATGTCCTCAGTAACAAAAATTCAAACACACTCATGCTCACAGCATCGAAAATCAATCTCAGCACACAGCAGACAAAGCGAAATATGAAGTTCAGCTGGGAGAAGTGGACAGAAGAGGTGAAGTGTGTATGCAGCATCAGGAAAACTGAACACGACATTGTTGACAACCGCGTCATAGCATCTTTTTCAAATCTCTTCTTGATTCTGCACCGTAGCTAGGCTAAAATACACCGTTTTAGTTCAACAGTGTAAGTAAAATGTACTGTCTATTACGGCAAACAGTTATCTGGAGCTTATAAAATCACATTTCATCGAAGACTATTCCTTCCAACGGCCGAAGCCCTTCATCTTGCTAGCCAGCTCGAAGCCTAGCCCTCAGATGGTCGCCCACACTAAGGAAAATCTACGGGGACACAAAAAGCCACTAAAATATACACCGAATACATACAGTACCTTTCGTGCTCCTTCTTCTTTCTTTAAATGTTCATTTCTTTATTTGACGGAGTCTCTGGATTGGATTTCTTTCTTTTTTTCCTCTTGCTTTCGTCTGTTTGTTCTGCTCTCCATCGACTGTCAGAGAAGAGGCAGCGGTTGAGGAGCAAGAGGCCCCGCCCATGGCAACCAATCAGAGCCAAGAGTTTGTCAAAACCCGTCGATGATTGGACAAACGGCATGTCCGTCATCCTCCCTCACGTCCCTCTCCTCGCCTGCCTGCAGGGATGCTGCTGGATGCTGAGAGCAGGTGCAGACTAGGGATAGGACTGAATATACTGATTTCAATTATTCAGATGAACCGATGGGGGGGAAATATAAAAACTCTCATGGTGAAAACGTATTTCTGCACTCAAATCTGACAAATTAAAAATGCAGTTTTTACAGGCAGCAGTCATGGCACTGGCCTGTGCGACCCGTGGGACCTGCAGTACAATTACACCCACTGTGCAGTATTACAAACCTCTTGTAAATATAATGTACGTTTCACTGTATTCAGTACTCCGTGTCCTTGTAGACTTCCTCAGCTATCAGTTTAAAGGAGAGCAGTCACACTTGGCTTTCTTTAATAGTGTAAAGTGTTGAGTAATTCCACAGCTTAGAAAAATGTCTGTCTTTACCATGAAAGCTGTTTAGGAAAAAAATAAAATTGGACCAATAACAAATTCACTAAAGATGTTTGAACATGAAGTGACCATAAAACCATGTATATATACAGTCACGGAAAAAAATAAGAGACTACATAATTTTTCCCCCTGGTTATTGCTTTTGTAATGTGTGGGAATGTGTGTGTGTAAAATGTGCATGTTACTATTGTTTTATACACTATTGACCACATTTGATTCAAAATTTCAAACAAAAACATGTTTGGAGAAAATGTAAAAATAATACATATAAATAATTTATTATACCTTGGAAATGTTAAACTACACAACCCTCTTACATTATTTTACAACTGCAACAATTAAAACAGTGATGTTAAGAGCAGAGTGTGTGTGTGTGACACTGACACACACACACACACACACTGACACACTCACACACACACACTCACACACTACTGCACTCACAACACATATGGAGGCGTTTTTACACAGCTCACACTGCAATAGCTCAGAAAAGAATTTAACAGTCTAGCACTGTGGGAGACAGCAGTTCAGTGTAAACTGTACAGTATGGATACGGGTTTACCTTTACATTTTCTTTAGGAATAATGTATTAAGCTGAGTTTAAAATGAAAAAGTGTTTTGGGAGCATATTTGGGGGCATATTAAGGGTTTAGACTATAAAAATGGGCATTTATAGGCATTTTTTACCACATAATAAATTCATGTCTTTTCCCAATTCGCAGGCGCTCTTGGAACATAACCACCATGAATGTCAGGGGTTTACTGTATATACATGGGCGCTGGAACCGTAATTTTCAAAGTCATTCGTTTCGTCTCCCACTTTTTCTCTTCTGGACTATAGCTGGCGCCCATGTATATACAGTGCTGTGTAAAAGTATTTGCCAACCTTCCTGATTTCTTATTTTTTTGAATATTTGCCACACTTAAATGTTCCAGATTATCAAACAAATTTAAATATTAGGCAAAGATAATCCAAGTAAACACAAAATGCATTTTTAAATGACTATTGAATTTATTTAGGAAAAAACTATCCAAATCTACATGGCCCTATGTGAAAAAGTCATTTCCACCCTTGTAAAATCATGAAGTTACTTTGGTTAATCACATGGTTTGGAGTGCAATTACCTCTAGTCACACCCAGGCCTGATTACTGCCAGACCTGCTGATTCCAGAGATCTCTAAAAAGTGGACAAAAAGATCACAGAAAAGGAGAGACATCATGCCACGATCTAAAGAAATTCAGGAACAGATGAAAAACAAAGTAATTGACATCTATCGGTCTGGAAAAGATTACAAAGCCATGTCTAAAGCTTTGGGACTCTAGTGAACCACGGTGAGAGCCATTATTCAGAATTGGAGAAAACATGGAACAGTGGTGAACCTTCTTGGGAGTGGCCGGCCTACAAAAATTACCCCAAGAGCTCAGTGACAACTCATCCAGGAGGTCACAAAAGTACCCAGAACATCATCTAAAGAACTGCAGGCCTCACTTGCCTCAGTTAAGGTCAATGTTCATGACTCAACTATAAGAAAGTGACATGGCAAAAATGGCAAGTTCCAAAGCAAAAACCACTGCTGACCAAAAAGAACATAAAGGCTCATCTCAGTTTTGCCAAAAACTGGATGATCCCCAAGTGTATTGGGACAATATTCTGTGGACTGATGAAACCAAAGTTGAACTTTTTGGGAGGTGTGCGTCCTGTTACATCTGGCATAAAAGTAACACAGCATTTCAGAAAAAGAACATCATACCAACAGTCAAGCAATGGTGGTGGTAGTGCGATGGTCTGGGGCTGCTTTGCTGCTTCAGGACCTGGACGACATGCTGTGGTTGATGGAAACATGAATTCTGCTCTCTACCAAAAAATCCTGAAGGAGAATGTGCGGCCATCAGTTAGTGACCTCAAGCTGAAGCGCACTTGGATTCTGCAGCAGGACAGTGATCCAAAACACACCAGCACGTCCACCTCTGAATGGCTTAAAAAAACAAAATGAAGGTTTTGGAGTGGCCTAGTCAAAGTCATTAAACATTAAAGTGTGACAAACATGCAAAAAAAAAAAATACAGGAAGGGGTCACATACTTTTTCACAGCACTGTACATAACCACAAATATATTTTTTACAGATTGAAAGGTGCAGTGGCGATGCAGTCATGGCATTATTTTTTTGCTTGAAATTATGTATGCTTGTTGAATCACATATGTGTCAAGTTGATCAAAATTCTATTCAACAGCCTTCCATGAGTGCAGCAAATGACAATATTGCAGAGATAAAAGCTAAGTGAGCTGTTGTGAAGCCTAATATGACGTTACTTGTCTGGATAGCAAATCAGTCTGAAATCTTTTGGAGAGCCAGAACCAGTTCTTTCAGTGAGGCTGGAATTTTTCATGTGTGTGATTCTGCAGTAACAAACATAACTGTTGGACCACAGTTCCTTTCAAATTTGTGTTGGAAGATGTCAGCCTCTCTATTACATTAAATGTTGAACGGTATCTGTATGGGCTGTATCTAGCAGCATTTGTGATGGAGTAAATCTAGTTTGAATTTCTTGTCTAATAACCACACTTTTATTGTTATGAAATCCAAAAATCATCACTACTATACATTGCAGTTACTTGAGATTCTGTACCTCCCTTGTTTTTAGTTAGAATATTAAATGAATAGAAACTGGTAATTATTTTTGTTAGATTCAGTAAGGGGCTAAGTATACTGCAGTAAGTGCTCTGCTGTAGATACCTTTACACTGTGAGGTAAGCCTAGTGTATTTAGAATTGAAGCAAAAGCATATTTCAGTGGATCCCATTTCAAAGTGTATATTAAAATTTCCAACAGTTATTACTTTATCACTGTACTGTTGGGCAACAAAGAAATTCTTATAAGAACAAGAGAGAAAGGTGTTTCATTTGTATCTAGGTTACTTATGTTCAGGAAAAGAGTTTCAAAGGAAGGTAAAACCTGTTTTCTGATTAGGATTTAAGGCACTTTTGTGAGTGGTTCCTTGCTTCCGCCTCTACCACATAGTCTAGAATTATGTAGGACCAGAGTACTCCCGGTACTGAGTTGAGGACAGGTGGGCTAGAGTCAAACAGTGACTGAGCTCCTGAGCATTACCACTTCCTTGTTTATATACCATGTGACGTCCGTCATTTCCAGTTACCGGTGACTGGTGTGTGTGACAGTACCTCCCCTTCAGAACCATCACCAGACAGACCAGGCTGTGAGGTTACCTGTCGACTGTAGTCCTGAATCAAGGAAGGATCCAAGGTGATCCGCCCTGGAACCCACGACCGTTCCTCCAGACCGTAGCCTTCTCAGTCGACTAGGTACTGGGTGCCAGAGCCACCGGCACTTGCGGACCAATTGTTAGGCTGATGGTACGTCAACGTCTGGTTCTTGGTCAAACATTGGAGGCTGGAAACTATGGCGTACCTCGAATGTACTGAGCCCAGTGGCAGAGGATGTGAGCAGGTTGTGTGAAAGCTCAACCCAAATGAGGTAGCGGGCCCAGGAGCACTGACCATCAGCCACAAAGCATCTCAAAATGCACTCCAGTTGTTGATTGGTTCACACCGTCTGGCCATTTGTCTGAGGATGGTAACCGGATGAGAGAGAGGCTGCAGGACGAATTAATCAAATGGCAGAAGGCCTTCCAGAATCTGACGGTGAATTGAGGCCTCCTGTCTGAGACAATGTCCTTGGGGAACCCGTGCAATCGGACTACGTGTCCTAACAAAAGTTTAGCTGCGGTTTTAACAGAGGGGCGTCCAGCGAGAGCCACCAGGTGAACAGCCTTGGAGAATCTGTCGACGATGGTCAAGGTGGTATCTTTGCTGTCCGACTCTGGCTGGTGACGAAGTCCAGCGCGATGTGCGACCAGGGACGGCGAAGGACCGGTAGAGGTTGAAGGTCCCTGGATGTGTGTTGATTGGAGCTCTTGGCCCTGGCGCACACTGTGCACGCCTGGACGAATCCCTTGACTTCTTCGGCCTTGGCAGGCCACCAGAAGGCTCGTTGGAGGAGCGACTCATCTTTTGGTGCCCAGGTGGCCTGCAATGGTGGAGGGGTGACCCCACTGGATGGCCTCTGAACGGAGGGCAGTAGGAAAGTATAATTGTCCAGGTGGGGTGCCTGCCAGAGAGGGATCCAAGGTTTGCCCCCCTGGTGGACACGATCTTCCAGCTGCCAACAGAAAGGTGAGATGATGTTGGAGGGTATAACAGGTGCAGAGTACGCCCAGGGGGCTTCAGGCTCGCGCTGGCGAGAGTGGGTGAGAGGTGCAGTCTGGTGAGTAATGGGGATGGAGTCAAGGGTCCGACCATCAATGGCGGTGATGTTGAACGACTGGGATAACGCTTCCAGTCTCACACCCAACTGAGCAGCATAAGCTCAATCGATAAATTTAGCCTCCACCCCTGAATCAACGAAGGCGGAGGTCACAATCCGCTTTTGGCTCAATTGAATGCGAGTCTGTACCAAAAGGCGGGAAATGGTCGGGATGGTGGAGGAGATGATGATGGAACCAGGTGAGTTTCTCCCTCTATTTACCTGGTCTGACCGTTTCCTGGACAGAGAGGCCAGACAGCTCGATGGTGGTTGGGAGTGGCGCAATAGGCACAGAGGCTCTCGCAATATCGTCGAGCTCTCTCCTCAGGACAGAGAAGCGTGCCATATCTACATGGGTTCCTCGGCTCCTGAGTGGTCCACAGACGGAGATGGAGAACCAATGGGGGCGTCGTGGTGGAACGGGAATGGGTCATCGATGGCGCAAGGGTCCAAGGAGCTGGCTTCAGAGGGGAGCTCATGCGCTGGTCTTTGTGCATACAGAGTTGAATCAGGCCCTCAAAGATGATGGGAAGCTCTCGCCCAGCGAGTTCGTTTTTGAGGCATGGAGCCAACCCCTCATTGAACGCTGTCCAGAGAGCAGGTTCACCACAAGTGGTTTAGATGGCCATAATGTGGAAGTCAGCCGCATAGTGGCTCACCGAACAGTCTCCCTGCAGCTGATGGTAATAGCGGTCTCCACCTGAGTGTTGGAAGGCGGCCCTGAGTTGGCGAGTGAATTCTGGATATGAATGAGCAGAGTCTTGGTCTAACTTCACACCAGAGCATTACCACTTCCTTGTTTATATATTGTGTGATGCGCGTCATTTCCAGTTCCCCGTGCCCGTCTCATGACTGGTGTATGTGACATAATGCAACAAACTCATCAGGTCTGTTCCAGGTCTCTGAGACAGCAAGATTTTATTGAATGAATATTTCATTTACAATAACAACTTTAAGAGCGAGCATTCTGATTAGAAGCTTTAGATTAAGGGAACTGAATTTTCTGGTTCTTTGAGAAGGTTGATTTAATTATTGGAACACACTTTCTGAGATTAACTTCTTTTTTGTTTAGTTTGGGGGACAGACATAGTCTTGATAGACTGGGACCAAGGTGATGATGCAAGCAGCAAGCAGATGGTCATTTAATCAGTTTGCTGCCTGGCCTCGGTACTGGTTTGTCAGCAGCAACTATCTGAGTAGCGCTGCCAGCTACCTAACAGGCTCTACAGCTGGAGTTGAGGACGTGCTCTCCCCCAGGATCGCTCTGGAAGTCAGAAAGTCTCCATGTGACTAGCGGTTGAGTCATTCACATTCTAAGCTAGTAAATTACACCAGACTTGTCATTTTGAATTTTCATGTTTCATAGTGACAATACACACAGTGGCACACAAGAATCACAGAGAAATGTCACGTTTGTTCATTGTCACCAACACACTCCTGCTTTATGATTCTTATTTAGCAGATTTTATGGAAGGTTGTGTTAAACCAACATGACATGTCACCCACCATGGAATAGTTGTTTATGGCTGTACTATGGCAGTTCCTGACTGGGGCTTTCACTGGTCATTTCTCAATAAAAGCTTTGTGTACTATAATCCCCAACAAACCACTTCTCACATGAATGTTTGGTGAGTGAATCAGCAGTGAAGCATGTCAGTAATCTCACAAATTAAACCAAACTTAAAGATGCTTTGTTGCATTTTGGCAGTTGTTACCTACTACAATCTGTGTCTCAGGATCGAAGTAATGTTTTTACTTCATATTTTCTAATATCTAATAAGATTTAATATGAAGTAAAACTTCATATTTTACTTCATATTAAATCTTTATTTTCTCAAGGTCTGTGCCACTTACATGGATGGGTTCAGATCTACGGCAGTTTGCCCTGTGGGTGGACCTAGAGCTGCGGAAAAAGCTAGAAGGACAGCAGAGAGCATTATCAAAAGGTTTATTGATTTTCTCCACAGACTGCAATTTTTTTTCGTGTGTTTATTGGAAAAAATTATTTGGAAGTTCTTATCGTTTTGTCAGAAATTATTGAATGGTGTCTTGGTTTTACATACGGAAGTAACACAGTCAACACTAATTAAGAACAATAAATATCTATTTGAAAATGAAAAACAATTCTAATGTTTTGACAAGCCCAGACGACCAAAGCAATAACAAAGCTTATTTCATCTTTAAAAGCACTGAAATGTTTTCATGGCTCTTTAACTGCATAAAATTACATTTTAGACTTTTTATTGTTTTAAGGACCAGGTGCATCTTCAGACAGCTGGGGCTGGAGGATTACAGTTCTGTCAACATCCAGGTTCTTGGTGCGGAGGATACATATGGACCACATGCGTGTAACAGTGTAAGCAAATCTCTGCCCAGTAAATTTACATTTTAAGCTAGACTAATTAATGAGGTTGCTACAAAAACAGCTATGTAACTGCCAAAGAAATAATGAAGGAAGTAAAAGTTACAGATCAGAAGCAAAAGGAAAGCAGTGACAGCAAATCCCTCATGCATGTACATTAATATATAAAGTCTGACGTATTGGGCGGAAAAAAACAATAAAGTATGAAATGTGCCATAACGTTGCACAGGCTACAAGTTAAGTTCTACAATATGTCAAATTCAGCAAATAAACACTAATCACGCATTGTGTGTGTTTTCTATAGAGGCTGTCTAATTTTCACATAAAAAAATCTACAAAACATGATTTCACCTGTGATGCTTATGTTTTAAAGGCCCTTCGGGAAGCAGTGCTTTGGATGGCTGTCCATCACAAGCAAAAGAAAGCTCTGGAGTTTTTCTCCAAAGAAGTAGCTTCAGCAGGAACTGGCATGGGTAAGGTATTACATTAGTTTCAGGGTAAAAATTAGGTCTAAATACATTTTACAAATGATTGTATTCAAATATACCACTTTATCCTGTATTGTTATTATATTTAAGTAGAGAATATGTAATATGGGGCTCCCCAGTGGTACAACTGTAAGTTTTAATGCGCTCATCAGGAAATCCTACAAATGTTTTGTGTATCATTGGTGCTGTTTTAATGCAGCACAGTTTCAGCTCCCCATCTGGGAAAGCACACCACTATTGAACACAAATAATTCTTGGCCATGACTCCCTGTGCTACATTTGCCTACATCTCTAACCTTATTAAATTATCTGTTCCTTCAGATAAGAGCATTTAAATGTAAATGAAAATATGCCACTATATCGGCAAACCAATATCAGAATCTGAAAACTTTGTTGATCCTGGAGGAAATTGCTTATGTTTTGACTGCAAAGACACACAGGGACACAAAGACAAGAACAATGTAAAATATAATGTCTGTGTCATTACAGTGGATTCTGAATTTAATCGGTGTAATTTTACGACAGGACAGCATATTCGCTCAGATATGACTAGTATTGCTATAAATCTGAAATATGAAAACATTATATAATATACAGTGCATATTTTACAAAAATGGACTGGTCAGTTCATAAATTACATTTTTGTTTTTCAACCCACAGCTCCTGGACTCACAGGCATTGTGGGTGGACGACCAAGAGTGTGAGTATTTTCTATGCTCCGTAAGTACGTCCTTTGGGAGTCGAATACAGATAAATCCACGTTAGTGGCAGTATTGCTTTTAATGTCTTTTTGGGTCTTCTGCTTGTCCAGATCCCCAGTACTGAAGCCATTTTTCTTCTTGTTCCCTAAGTCAGAACTCAAGGTACAACTGAAAGTGCTTGTGTGAAACTGATTACATTGCACCATTTTATTGAAAGTTGATTAAACTTGATAAAACAATGTGTTACTTTGAAAGTAAAATTGCTGCTTAATTGAATAAATGTGCTGAGCAGTGCTGCAACTCTAATCAGTGTAAATAGTCCTCAAATGTAGGCACACATCTGCAAGCTAATCAATGTTATCAGAAGCTTCTTAATATTAAAGCTGGCTTGGAATTTGCAGGGAAGCACATCTTCTAAGAAGCATTAATAAAATAATGGCTGGCTGGAGGGATTATTTGTTGGCTCAGGAATTTAATGTATGTATAAATGCCTGATTTTAGGTCAGCATTCATCTCAATGGAGAATTGGTGGAGACATTAACAGAAGCTGACTCTTCTTTAGTCGAAGGACACACCCTCCGCCACCATCCAGAAGAAAATGTTTGTGAGCCCACAGGTTGGTTTTCTGATCACTTACTTTTATGGCTGGTTCAAAAGTAAAAGAGCAATGGTAGTGAAAACCGTGTTTACCCACAAACATTTTTTTTTATCTAAAGAACTTGTAGGGTAGAATAGTTCTAGACTGTAAATGAATTACCTAGTTCATCTTTCTTTAAATCTTTAACTGCATCTTTTTTTTTAATCATACCCCCATTAGGAAAATAAATTGTATTAACTTGTTGGCAGTAACTATTTCAGTATATTTCTGATTCATTCATTTACTGCAATGCATTTTGGCGCACTGAAAATTTTGAAGTATTTTCCATAATCAAAGCTGAGGCATTGATGTTGATTTAAGGGTTGGATGTTGTCTAAACAGAGGCTGGGCTTAAATCAGGCCTTCCATCACACACAGTATTAGGAGTTTGACCCAAGAAATCAGCTACATAAAGAGGGTTATATAAGAACGCTGGTGCTTTGATTCAACAGTGCTGGTTCTACAGTGCTTGTGTTCCCAGAGGGCTTTGTGAGTGGGCCAGTGAAAAGCGCAAACTCTTTTTAGTGTTCTGGCAGGGTTGACCTTGGCCGCTTTATCCTTCAACCACTTTATGGTTGAGCTTAACAAGCAGCAAGATCTTTCACATAATTGGGACCCCCTTTCATTAGAGGTTAATGAACTGTTGTATAGCTTAGAGAAACAAAAAACATTTTTAACACTTAAGTTCGCTATAGTTTATCTATCTTCTTTTGGAATTACTAGTTTGGTTGTCAAGATAGCGAATAATACAAATGCATACTCATTCACTCACTTCCCTAGACACTTAAACAAATCCATGGAGCCCTTTTTCTGAGGAAAGTACTATATCATGATATTCCCATTTTCCTTATAAATACACTATCTTTTAGGCATTTGGAATCAATCTTTATAATAAAACCAAGCAAAAAATGTATAAATTATTTTATAGTTCTGGCAACTATACATAATGAATGATTCCAAAATGACTCAGTGGTGTTTGTATACCATCAACAATTAAGTTATAATAAAAGTAAAATGCATAATGCTTCTTTTAATGATTAAGTATTGGGGCAAACAACCTAATCAAAATTACTGTAAAAAGAAAATACAATGTATGTACACCAAAATTAGAAAAGAGTTCAAAACAGAATAATTTTGTTACTTACTACTTATAATACCATATCAGAGTGACCACTGTACTAGTCCATAAAGTTACATTTCTAGCATCCATTTTAACTTGTCACATATGATCTCAGTAATGACAAAATTAAAGAAATGATTAAACAAAGGCAGGCCAGATTGCTAAAGGGGCAGAGAAAAAAATTGCTTTTCAGTATTTGTATTTTTCATAAAATAAGTATATATTGAAACACTATAATAAATACAACTATTAACTGTACACCTTCAACTATACATTCAATAATATACTTAAATGATCTATTGTATTCTTGTAAAATTGTCTGCCTCGATATTTGTGTATTACCTTTCAAATATGATATGAACTAACAGCTGTGTTCATCATCATTTTACAGGTACTTAAAAATGTATCTCTGAAAACAATGAATGGAATAATTTCTGTCTGTATATTTATCTACTGTATTATTAAAACAGATCTTCCAAACATTTGAAAGGTCAAATCTTACTGGACTCCAGGCAGTATGTCAGTTTTTTGTTCAGTTTCAGTTTTTAAGTTTTTTTGGCTCGTTTGTTTCTCAGACCTCCCCACTGGGCCTCATAGTTACAGACTTGAGGACTTGGCTTATACCCGAAGTGGAGACAAAGGAGACTCTGCAAATATTGGTGAGATGTTTCTTCTATTCCTTTTTACAGATGTACTATTAATTGAATTACACAGACTCCTCTGTGCCACATAGTCATCTATTTTTGGATATAAAATATGTATTTTTAAAAATATATGCTTTTTAGTGGTTTCTTGTTTATTTGCATTTTGGTTGAGTAAATACAGTGGCATACACAAACACTACTGTATTAATGTTATTGGAATTTATTGAGGGTGGTGGTGGCCTAGTGGTAGGATGCTTGCCTCTGGACCAAGAGATCGTGGGTTCGAATCCTACCTCCAGCACACCATCACTGGGTTCCTGAGCAAGACCCTTAACCCCAAGTTGCTCCAGGGAGACTGTCCCCTGTAGTTAGGGAATGGAAGTCGCTTTGGATAAAAGTCTGCTAAAATGCCGTAAATGTAATAGCGTTTTGTGCCTGGGTGCCTTTGGTAAAGTAAAAATGAGTACACATCCTCTGAAATACACACCTGCACAGTTACTGATTATTTGCTGAATTTCACATATGGGGGAACATAAAATGAAATATTGCCTGTAGAAATGATATGCCACGTTATCTAATTTTATATTTGTAAAGTAATAAACTGAAATTGTACACTTCAATTTGCAGAAAAATGCCATGCAATTCACATAAGTGTTCATTCATTCTGTATTTTACATCAGCATGTCTGTGAATGACTAATACTGTGGGCACCTGTTTATATATAACACATTTAGAAGCTGCTGAGGATAAATTGATAAATGTTTTTGAATAATTAAAAAAAAACATGCCACAACATACTGTGTTCAAAGTGTACCAACTGTTGCAGGGGTCATTTCAAGACATCCGCTTTATTTTCCCTACTTGAAGAAGTTTTTGACTGCTGGTGTAGTGGAGGCCTACTTTCAGCACCTGATTAAGAAGGACAATGTAGAGAGGCCGTCCGTCACACGGTAGGCAGAATGTGAAAGGCTTTTTCTAGCTCACTGACATCCAGTTTAAAAGGAAATATGAGTATCAGTGCAGTGCTCTTGTGATAAACATTCCTCAGGCATCCATACATTTAATTTTATTATAGATTAAAATTTTTGAAACTATAAAATAAGAAATCTTTTTCCAATAAACATGATGCCATGTATATAACATTAACACATCTTTTGTCACATATTAAAAGGTGCTTTTAGTTTAAGATGCGTAAAGAAACATGAACGGATGCAAGTCTGAAAGAGTGTCTGTGGCTGTGTTTTTATGGGCTAGTTAACTGTAATTAAATACTTTGTAAGGCCTGCCTAATGCTGGGGTCTTACAAATCTGCTCACCACAAGTGTGTGTGCGTGCGTGTGCGTGTGCGTGCATGTCTGCATACCAGTGTGTGGTCAAGGAAAAAACAATGTTGTGAAATAATATACCATGTCTGACAGTGTGGTACTGTACTACTGCACAATACATTCATCAAGTATGTGTGATTCCTTCTAGGTATGAGTTGCCTGGTATTTGTGGTCTGAACTTTGTGCTACACAACTCTCTTGGAGGGGGAGGGGTGGCTTCCCTAAGGAGTGACCCTCAGGTATAACAAACAGTGAGCCATGTGTAGGCATACTCACATTCCTGTCAAAGCACATTTAAACAAGGACACATTTAGTCCGACAAATGTAATGGAAAAAACACAAACACTATAAAACTATTTCAGGCATTTTAAATTTTTATACAACATATCATTAATTAATCATTGAAACATGAAAACCTCAAAGTGTGTAGACTAATGTATGTAGACATCATTTATCTAATGTAGCCATCATCACAATAGTTTCCACATTAAAAATGCATAATTCAGTTGAGATGTAAATAAAGCACTTAAGGGTGGGTCAGTGTAAAATGCTCAGTCTTAGAGTAACTCACTGACTGGAGCCAGGGGTTGCAATGTCTAAACTTTTATGAACAACTGACAAAACTACATAAAGATGTATAAAGGCTTACTGCTGGAGCAGTAGGGTCAAGGCAGCTGAAGCCAACAGGCTGAACAAGCTGATCAAAAAGGCTGAGCAAAAGACTCATCGCCTCAAAATCCATTTTAGCTGTGGCCAGACTGTATAATTCCTATTTTTAAGGTAAAGGGGCATTTGGCAGACGCCCTTATCCAGAGGGACTTAGTCATTAGTTACAGGGACAGTCCCCCTGTAATAACCGAGGGTTAAATGTCTTGCTCAAGGACACAATGGTAGAAAGTGGGGTTTGATCCTGCAACGTTGTGGTCATCGGGTTCACAGGCAAGTGTTTTACCCACTAGGCTACCACCACGTCATTGTTCTGTTCTGGATCGGATTTGCACAACATAACATAACTCATCTGTTTAATATGTGAGTTGATTGAATGTTATTGAATCTCATGAAATCTCATTATATAATTTACTGCTATTTTATTGCATTTATTTTATTGGCATTAACTCTAAGCCACTGTCATAAGCAATTTCGCACTACTGATCTGCTGCTACAGTACTTTACATCTTTGTTATTGATGTTGTTTTGCACTTATCTTTTATTCTTTTTGTTGCACTGAGTGTGTTAATGACAAAAGAATTTTCCTCAAGATAAATAAGGTTTCTTCTTCTTTCTTTCTGTCACCGCTGAAATATTTCAACTTGGTAGGTTTCTGTAGAATTGAGTAATTCTGTTTTAATAAAACAATTACTGTTTTTACGTCTTAACAATAATGCAGTTTGTCAAATCTTTAGAATTTCCATTTAATACAAGAAACCATGCCAAAAATGTTATAAAACCAAACCCAAACATTCAAACAGTATTTCAAGTGCCCTGGTTTTACAGCACATTTAGAAACAACATAACACTGTGTCTGGTTGAATATTAATTGATAATTACCTAAGATTTGTTTGTTTATTTGGTTCACCTTTCACCAAGTGAAGATATTTTGAAACTCTAAAATATTACAGTGTCATGTATAACTCTAAAATTAACAATCTGGAAGAGTGTGAGCAATTAAAATGACAGTAGAATGTACTGTTGTTACAGCAGTGTTACCCGTAAATGATGTTTCTCTTGGCCTTAGGGAAAAGCTTACGGACAGATGTTGCTGGACTATAGATTGACTGGCCTGCCTGATCTCACATCGCTGGTAGACTGAGGAAAGAAGACGCTATAAGGAGCTGTAATAATAAAATAACACAATTTTCATGATTTTAAAATACTTTGTCACAGCCTCCTTACTTTGTACATATAAAGTTTCACTGGTATTTATCAGTAGCTAACATTTTCTGATTGTATTAAAAAATGGGTATCACAGTGATTATTGTGATTTTTTTATTTTTTTTGGCTGGGAAACAAAAATATTTATATAATAGAAAGAATCTGTACAAAGCACTTTTAGCTGTAGTTCTGCTTCATGCTGTTTGATGTTGGTTTTGACTAGTTTTGACTGTTCTTTGTCTTCAAACACCTGCTTCAGACCAACTATGTTACAGTGAGAAATTGTGCAGGGCAGGTGTAAGGAAATCACTGGTTCTTGTGCAGTAAGACTTCTCTGACAAACTTCACTACTGAGTGGTATTCTTGCCATTTTGGCAATGGTTGTTAACAGACTTTCGAGAGTCATAGAAAGCCACTTTACTGAGTCTTACATGTGCTCCAGAGGTGACACTGGAGTCATAAACCTTTGAAGTCTGGAGTCGCTACCTACTCTTGTTACTTAATCTCTTTGACACAGGAAGTGAAGGAAGTGGGGGTTGTCTGTGTGTGCTTACGTCGGCCCTAATTGTACTGTTGTCAGAAAGAGAGATGTGAATAACTTGTTCATCAACTGCCCCCTGACAGATGCAGCATTTTGACATTATGTGGAGAGCACCTTGGCCTCATTTCAATGCACCAGAAATAAAAGCAGTCTACACACATTGATGCAACTGGATTCACTCCTCAAAATTCACACATTTATCACAGAGCTTTGTACAGCTGACCAGTCCAAACACTGGGATGCTGACAGGCAAAAAGCAATGAAGACAAATATGTTGTCATTTATCATCTACCATCTTTTTAGAGCCCTGCATGGTGCTCAACCCCAAGGGTCATGGGTAATCCCCACTAAATATTCAGCTTTTACTCCTCAATGGGAGCCCTTTCTTGCCACCAAGACAAACGGATTTCTCAATCTCTCAATGTTCACTCTCCCATCAGCCTAAAGGAGTACAAGAATGGGGAAAGTGCCTTTGCACACGTGTGCATGAGAAAAAGGAACGCTTTGGTTTATTAACCTTCGTATTTGAGGAGATCTTGTTTAATGCTTTATTATTTTAATATATAAATCTAATATTTTGACAAATGCTTAATAAACAGAAGAACCCAAGAACGTTGAAGCTTTAGGCTTCTACAGTATTAGTATATTACTTCAAGTGCATTTTGTGTGTTTATTGCACAAGAAATAAGAATTGGAAAAGTTCGTTCTACACTTCTGCCCTGACCACACTTTTCTCTGTTCCTTCATACTTGTTCTTCAGAAGTTGTCTTTCCACGGGAAATGACGAAAGATAATTAAGACCATATGGAGAACTACCTTTCATACAATATGAGCAAAAGAAGGGAGAACAAAGCTGAGTCTGATCAGAGGTGGGTTGAATTAAAAATAACTTGGCAAAAATGTCTCTTATTCCACCCAATGTAAAGAAGCAAGCCAGTGGGCAAGGTTCAGACTGCTGAATTTACATTACTCTTCTCATTCCATCTTTCCAAGATGACTTCAGCTTGACCAACTTTTTAAAGACTAAAATTATGGCTTAAATTTGGAGACTATTATAGTTTGGATGCAGCATCACCAAGACTTCCACTTGATGTTTACTGAGGATTTTTTCCTTTCATACTTTATTTGTAGATATAAGACTTCAAATTAAAATATAACTTCAGTTTGGATTCAGTTAGCACTGAAGTATGGAGGCAATATCATACTTTTAAGTCACTTTTCTGTACTAAATTTTCTTCCATAGCTGATTTATACAGACAAGATTTAGAACTTTCATAGTTTGTTTCAGAGCTGAACGGTGTTCCAAGCAAAACCTGAGTTTGGAGGCAGTGTTGTAGTTCGAAGACTTCCACAGCTACTTATCTGACCTTACTCCTTTTTGTTCTTTTCCTTAATCAGTCTTTCCAAAGCATCAGTGGTCGTGAATGGCCGTCTTGAGTGTGCATGTTATGACGTCACGCAGGGAGCGAGAAGTGCAGGCTTTGGCTCACTGACGCGAAAACCAGCAGACCGGCATCTCGCCCCCTACCCAGTTTCGGTACGATGCTGGACTCATTGGCGCTATTGCTGGAGAAAGCCTTCCTCCTCGCCCATTTCGACATTTTCAGCACGCTGCCCACCGGCGAGGAGAAGGAAAGGACGGTGGAAAATGAGGCGGAGGTGGAGAGGGAAAGGTGCCTTCAACAGCAGCAGCAGCAGTGTCTGCTTCAGCGCGGCGACCTGTTGGAGGTCCCTCGCACTCTCTTCATTCACTTCGGCATCTATCTGGGCGACGGCAAGGTGGCCCACCTGATTCCCGACATACTGCCGGCGCTGACCAGCGATGCGAGGCGCATTGAACGAGCAGTGAACAACAAGCGGCTGCTCCTCGGCGTGCTCTACAAGTGCGCCGCCATCCGTGTGGACACCCTGGAGGATTTCGCGTACGGCTCGCCCGTGCTCCTCAACACCATGGATGACGCGCTCATGAGACTGCCGCTGGCCAACGAGGAGGTGGCGCTCCGGGCCGAGAAGCTCCTGGGCAGGATACCGTACAGTCTGCTGTGGAACAACTGTGAGCACTTCGTCACCTACTGCCGCTACGGCATCGGGGTCAGCCTGCAGACCGACAGGGTAGGGTAAAACAGAGTCTGTTCTCACCTTTGACCTTCTTTGAACGCCTCAGTTTGTAATTCGAACGGGTTCTTTTTGGATTCGCCTGATTGATGTAGTGAGACTTGTGAGGGCCAATGTGTTCAAGATTTCTAAACAAGACTAAACATCACAATTTTGCTTTGAGGTTACTTGATTTCAAACCCTCTTCCACATGGTCATAATACACCAATTTGGGTCTTTTGGTCCAACTGAAACCTTGCCTTTATTTGCTTTGATTCCAGTGTTGTACTTGAAAGTACATTCCACAGTAAAAGTAATTCTATATTAAAAAGTGGAAAAAAACTGACTTGGGCAACTTTGAAAAATAACTGTGTTCTACTTTGATTTGGTTGGTTTAGGTTTTTTCCCCCGTAGTTTATGCATACCATAGCCATGACAACTAATCCAAAAATACCATTTCTAAAGAAAATCCTATTTTCTAGTCAATGGCGCTACGCCTTTCAGGAAATCTGGGGCATTTTTTTGGAGTGCAGGGAAGAACAACAGCTTCTTTGAGTACAAAGGGGCAGGTTTAAGTCCAGAACACCACCACAGCCAAGTCTCCTGGACTCCGTAAATAAGTGCAACATGACTAACTTTGTTCCCCCATTTCCCCTCGACAGTTTTGCGAGTTCCTGAAAACCATCATCAGGGATCAGAGGAGCATGCTTATAGCGACAGTCCTTGGAATGTTTTCAATGCTTTTCCTCGGATTATCACCATCCACAGCACTTCCAACCCTTCTTGTACTCTTTGTATTGTGGATGGCCGGATAAAAGACATTTCTTGTAACACTCATATCTGGCTGAATCGAATTTGTTTGCTGTTGTGGCCATCTTTGCTTTGACCAAGACCTTGTCCATTTGATAGTTGGACATGTTTACAACAGTTTAACATCTATTATGTTAACGTTAACCAGTTAATGTTTTTATATCCCACTTAGTCAACATTAATAAATGTTGAAACAAGCAGTGCAAGAATTGTGCATACATATATACAAGCTTTTGTCTACAGATAGAGGAAACTATATCACAACTAGGTTTTTATAGTGTCCTCATGAAAGGCAACATAAATAAAAGTATCATTTTACCAAAAAGTCAAGCTTTTGCTTGCGTTTTTATGTCTAACTGTACAAACCTGTATCCATGTGTCAATTACTGTGTCAATCAGCATATCTGGACAATTTACTGGTCTCGACAGGCAAAAGATAGATATGATATAAGCATGCCCCTCCCTAGCCTGTCTCAAAGGGATAAAACTATTAAATTCCAAGCCTTTCAGAAAATCACCGTATTCACCCATGGATGTTTCCTTAATGGTACTTTATAAATAATGTTTCTTCAGTGGAATTAAAAGTTTACTACTGTTTGGGATTGTATAATGAAGTTTAACGTGTTTTCAGATTACAAGAGAGTTTGAGAGAATTACGTTTTCATAGTTGCACCACCCTTCTTCATTATATAATATACTTTATGTTGTTATGAACAACCTTTCTTCAGAGGCAAAGTGGACCAAAATAGAAACTTATTACTGCCTTTAGATGATTTCTTCATCCCCACACAATAGAAGAGTGAGGCCACACAGGCATTGAGTAACTAATTATGTATTCTTCCACTGAACATGTGACGTTCTTATTGATAAGTGCTAGAGAAACAGACCAGCATCATAATCCCCATGCCCCTCCCTAGGCTGTCTCAAAGGGATAAAACTGTTAAGTACCAAGCCTTTGAGAAAACCACCTCATCCACCCTTGGAGGATGTTTCCACTGCAGTTCATCAGCTGCCTTTTCATTGCCTTGACTGCAGATGAAAATGAAGAAAAAAAGAAACCTAAAGCAGGCAAGTACGATGTCTCCATGTTTAAACGGGGGGATCTCTTGGAGGTGCCTAGAACCCTCTTCACCCATTTTGGAATCTACCTGGGGAACAACCGTGTAGCGCACCTCATTCCTGACATCTTGCCAGTTATCTCAGCTGACAAGAATGCTATCGCCAAGATGGTGACCAACAACCGGCTGCTTCTTGGAGTGATGACAAAGAAGGCCAGTGTCCGAGTGGACTGTGTGGATGACTTCGCGTATGGAGCAGAGATTTTAGTGAACCACATGGACAAGGTGTGTAGCCGGCCACCACTGGATGGGGAAGAGGTGGCCAGGCGGGCAGAGAAGTTGCTGGGCTCCGTGGACTACAGTCTGCTATGGTACAACTGTGAACATTATGTCATGTACTGCAGATATGGTACTAGCATGAGCTTTCAAACCTTTCAGGTAAGATGCCTCATGAAATATGGATGTAGTCTCAAATATAAAGTATAAACTCTGAACCATTTTTAACACCAAAGGTTCTCTTTATTTGAGATGTGATTAGCTTTTTCCATGTTCAAAAGTCTTAGTTTAGCTTCTGAAATTCCATTTTTTGTTTCAATAATCTGAAATGCTGTCTGTCACATTTAATTACTTATGCTTAATCTTCTGCGTCTGCCAAATAGTATTTAACTTGTGCGCAATGGTTCTAAAATAGCACAGAAAACCATCCCTTAGAATCAGAAAGCTTTACTGATCCCTGAGGAAACTGCATGTACCTTATGTTCAACCATCTAGATCCCTAGTGCTGACAACACACAATAAGAAAGAAATATGAGGTAATCACAGAAAAAAAGGTGAAACCACACTTCCCTGTTGAGTCATCTCTCACTTTTCCAAGGCATATGGTTCTATAAATACTGAAAAGTTCCCATCAAAGAAGAATAAGCTATACTTAGAGTAGTGAGCACCTCCACATAAAAACTGATCTTTACAAATTAGTTTTTTCACTTCTGCTTTCTTTTATATCAGTGATTCCCAACAGTGATCTTCTAGTACCACTTGCCATGCACATTTTAGTATTTTTCCTGTCCCCAACATACTTAAGCCAAATAACTGTCTCAATAATAAGCCCTAACTGAGTTAGTATGCATGTTAGAGCAGAGAAAGCACTAAAATGTACGGGGAACAACAGGACCAGGTTTGGCAACATGTTTTTAAGTAAAGATCAAGAGACAGGTTTAATTTGGCTAAAGAGAACATATTTGTAAATCTGGTATCTCAGAGACTCTCATGGCTTGGACGTAAACAAAAAATTGACAAGTCTATTCATTTAAATTCATAGAGTGCTTTTTACAACTGATGTCACAAAGCAGTCTCAAAGAATCTGGGTCAGAGCCACTAGTGAACAAGCAAAAGGCGAAAAAGATAATGTAAAACTCCATAAAGCTCGAAGAAGAAAATCTGTGAGGAGCCAAGACTCAAAAGTGGAGCCTGTCTTCCTCTGGTTGACACAGAATAGTGAGGGAGAAAAAAAAAATTAACACTGTGGAGTCTATTAATAATAGGAGGGCAGTGTGTAGACTTAATCACTGATAAACAGTAGACACTATGGTTAGCAAATTTGGATCAAGAATCTGTAGTAATAATTTGGTTAGTGGGTGGGCAGCACATGTAGGTGATGCAGGGTGGTCGAAGTCTTCTGTAAGGCAAATGTCTCTTTTGTGTGTGTGTACTATATGGACAAAAGTATTGGGACACACACGCACACGCACACACACACGCTCTCTTATCTCTTGAATCCACTAGCGCGAGTGAATAGGCGTGTGGGATAGCAATTAGTTTATGAGAGATGCCCATGACGTGACAAATGTTTAGGCAGCTCAAAATCCCGGGCAATCCTAAAACCCCAGCCGGTCGCAATTTCCGGGTCTCAGAAAGAGAACATGTCTGGGGAAAAGAGGACGTCTGGTCACCCTACTTAATGCCTCAGCATATCAAGACATTTTGGACAATGCTATGCTTCCAATTTTGTGGACACAATTTGTGGAAGTCCCTTTTTTATTCCAGCACAAAGCAAGGTCCATAAAGACATGGTTGGATGAGTTTGGTGTGAAAGAACTTGACAGGCCTGCACAGAGCCCTGACCTCATCCCCATCCAACACCTTTAGGATAAACTGGAACAGAGATTCCATACCAGTCCTTCATGTCTAACCTCATAAATGCTCTACAGAATGAATGGGCACAAATTCCCACAGAAACCCACCAAAATCTTGTGGAAAGCCTTCCAAGAAGAGTGGAAGCTGTTATAGCTGCAAAGGGGGGACCAACTCCATATTAAAGTCTGTGTATTTGAATGCAATGTCATTAAAGTCCCTGATGGTGTCAGCCACCCATAATTTTGTCCATATAGTGGATATGTATATATTTTTGATCAATTCTTTTTAATCAACACGGACAATTTAACACACCAATTACTTTCAAGAAAAATGTTCATCTATGGATAGCAGCAAATGATATTTCATTCAGAATTCACCCACATTTTCAAGGGAACACCAATCCCTTCAAGTGGAATCCAGTTTTATGTACAGTACTTACAAAGCTTTGCACAAGATGTCTGCCAACACCAAAGAAGCACATACTTAACACTTAGTGCTTAATTCCTGTAAAAACCTAATCACTTACTTTAAATTCACATTTCTTTCTTCTTCCTTTTTACAGTTTTGCAAAATCGTGCGGAAGATTGTGTTCAGCAAGATAAGTTCGTTCCTGACCCTTCTGCTTTGCCTGTCCACTTTAGTTTATCTGGGCTGTCTGTCTGTCTGTGGCATCTTACTTACGGTGGTCATTCCCTTCACCATATGGATGGCATCCTGATCCTCTCTTACAAGTCAAAAGAAGTCAAGATTTAATTATACTAATGTAATTTATTTCATGTCATTATTATTTGCATGTTATGCAGTTCCACTGAGTGACCTATAGGATATGATTCATTGCTGTTTTTAAAGGCTGTTATAGCTGGTGTTATTAAATGCTAAAAATGCACAAAATATCTAAATATTGTTTAGGGTGATGGAAAGTTCTTGATTGAATATGCAATGTGTGACTATTCATGTATTCAAGTGAAGTCATATATTTTATATTTCGTAAGAATTTAAAATGCTAAATAAAGAATTGTTGCTGGGTTTTGAATTTGCCACTCTGTCTCTTGCACAGAAATGCATAAATGCAGTGTTTCTCTGCTCTTTTTAAGAAACGTATGTATTCCACGTACCACATAATATCAAGAAACCTGCACCAATGTATATGGATATTACACAAGTAGGTTGTTTGAAAATGTGTATGTATAGAAAAATAAAAAATCCATAATCTCCGTAAAATGTGCATCATTTCTGTTAAAGGTAATATTTTTTAAGGGCTGTTAAAAAAAAACAACAACCCTAAAACAAACAAACAAACAACAAAAACAAAAAAAACCCACGTAGGCGGCTATACTAATCTAAACTGCATGTTGGTCTCCGAACTGAAGGTGCTGTGAAACGCTGGTTGTCGAGTAAATGGCCACTCGCAGCTTTTGATTTGATCTTCGAGTGCAGATACTACGTACTCGGCGGCTTCAGATCCAAACCTACAGAGAGGGAAACTGGTGATCACCTCGTTTAACTTAGTCATAATCTAAATGTTCGCTAAAGATGCGAAATATCTCTAAAAACCGATGTAAAATAATAGGCGCAACCTCTCCGTAAAACTGCACGTAACGTACTATTAGCAAAACAAGAATATTCTGAGGTAACTTTAGTCAAGCGTTCATGAGGTGAAGACAGATTATTAGTCTGGAATATAACGTCATATCCCCAAAGTGGCACATTATTAGCCATTTTGCTGTAAATAGTTTGTTTACATTTGAGTTGTTTTAGTCTATATTAGTTTGTAGTTAGCTAGCTAACACACTCTTGCTAAGTTTCCTCAGCAGGTCCTGACTGAACAACACTTCTAAACATACGTTCACATAAGTCGTATTTCTAACATAATGTGCCTTTTGTAACTAATAAAATATTGGTAACTGTGTCAAACACATAGACCTGGCACTAGAGAAATGTAGCTGTCTGCGTTTAAAAAGCAGATTATTTTATGCTGTGTTTTCCAAGGTGTCATCTTGTTAGTCATCCCTGTGAGGACACTACAATGGAAAGCCCTAATGAAACAGCTCTCTTGGTCCTGATGGAGAAGACAGGTTACAGTATGGTTCAGGAAAATGGACAAAGAAAATTTGGCGGTCCACCACCAGGTAAGGATACATCTAAGGGTTCGTAGATGATCAACAACATGAAAGAAAACAAATCTCTGTGAGTCAGAGCTTGAAAATATTTGTTGCATTTGCACACGTAAAAAGGATATGCATTGTGTGATATTCATGTTATGGTCTTTACCGTAACAGCAATCATACAAAAATACTTTAGTATGGAAATTATTTTAATAAACCATGTTTTGGAGAAAATTTTAATATGACCAAACTTTATTCAGAACACAATAGGACAAATTTAATTTGATTTTAAACGTTACAGTAAATAGAATATTGATTATTAATTTGTATTTTAGGCTGGGAAGGTCCCCCTCCACCAAGAGGCTGTGAGGTGTTTGTTGGCAAGATTCCTAGAGACATGTATGAGGACGAGCTGGTGCCTGTGTTTGAACATGCAGGCCGCATCTATGAGTTTCGTTTGATGATGGAGTTCAGCGGGGAAAACCGAGGCTATGCTTTTGTCATGTACACCACCAGAGAAGCTGCGCAGCGAGCCATCCATCTCCTGGACAACTATGAGATCCGTCCAGGGAAGTTTATAGGAGTTTGTGTGAGTCTGGACAACTGTCGGCTCTTTATCGGCTCCATCCCGAAAGACAAGAAGAAAGAGGAAATACAAGAGGAGATGATGAAGGTGAGTGCCTTAATTGAAGAGTACTGGCCTTGCTTTATGAAATGCAATTAAACACAATCATGTGCAGTTCATACAGTGCAAAAAATTCAAACGGTGTCCCTCATAGCTTTGTGATGCAGTTTTCCTTGAGATTGTTTGATGTTTAGTGATTTGAATGTTTTCACAAATTTTGCATTCATGAGTAGTCTTTCAAGCTTTGTTGTTGGGTTAGGGTTTCTAGTTCTCTTTGTAGTTCAGTTTTGTATTTCATTTTAATTCGTTGCTTTCTTCGTAAAAATTAGGTAACAGATGGGGTTGTGGACGTTATTGTGTACCCCAGTGCCACAGACAAAAGTAAGAACCGTGGTTTTGCTTTTGTGGAGTATGAATCACACAAATCTGCTGCCATGGCCCGCAGGAAACTCATACCAGGTATTTAGAAGCTACAGGAAAGAGAAAAGAAATTGGTTATTGTTTAACCTGGTTCATTCAAAAGCTAATAAAAACTACTGTTATTAATCAGGCACCTATTTCAGTTTACTAAATAAGTTTAGTTTTTCTTTGGAAGCCCGTTAATACACACACTATTACTGGAAACACTGAACTGAGTATCTGTTATTTGGAACACCCAGTTGGCAGCATTAGATATTTTGTACTGATTGCTGTTTATTTTATCAGGAACATTCCACTTGTGGGGCCACACTATTCAGGTTGACTGGGCTGAACCAGAGAAGGATGTAGATGAGGAAACAATGCAACATGTCCGGGTTCTGTATGTACGCAATCTTATGTTGCACACGTCAGAGGAGACACTCTGGTCCGAGTTCTCTCGCCTAAAGCCTGGCTCTGTGGAGCGTGTTAAGAAGTTGACAGACTATGCCTTCATCCACTTTCACAGCCGTGAAGATGCACTCACTGCACAACAGTCCATGAACGGCAAACTTATTGACGGCTCATACATTGAAGTTACTCTTGCTAAGCCAGTCAGCAAAGATGGTAGTCGAAGGTTTGGAACACGTGTCAACCATAACAAAATGGCAGTGGGGGGTCTGTATGATGACTCCAACTTCATTTTACAGAGCAGAGACAGTCCTGGTATCTGTTTGGGTCCTGTGGTCATGGGTAGTGGATTATCTGCACGTCCTCTTAGCTTACCTCCTCGCTTGAGTGGTCTGTGTGCTGCAGACATAGAACGATGTGTGCATCCGTTCCTGCCAGGATCAAGTCTGGTACCAGTCAATCTGCACTCTCTCAAACCCAGCCAACTGAGTTCTGCTGTATCCTTGCTGGAATATTATTGCCACAAGAATGGCTGGTCACTCCCAGATTATTACCTTTACTCAACAGCAGGGCATGAAGGAAAAACACTGCTCATCTATAAAGTAGTAATCAGCAGCACTAGAAGCAGCTACATGCCTGATAAAGTTTGTACCATTCTGGAGGATGCCAAGGAGCTTGCTGCCCAGAATGTGCTTTGGAACCTTGGTTAGTCTGTAGTTCGTCTATCTCTTCAGATTCAGATACAGGTGTGCCACAATACTGCATGTAGTTGTTCTATGGTGAAGAAGTAACTTAGAAGCAATTCATGCTTTACTGCAATCTAAAATATACTAAAATTATTACAGTAGATATGTATAGCTAGATACTGCATATACAGTAAAACAGTAAAATACTAAAACACAACAAAGAAGAACAGTATAGTATTAAAATATGTAATTAACATATCCTTTAACATATTTATTTCTTGCTACTGACAGTTATTTAATACAGTAGTTTTCAATTTCAGTCTGTCTTCTGCCCGAACATATCTAGCCCAGTTCTGAAATTACGGGACAGAGAGGATTCTTTCACATTCTTTCAAGAAAGCAAAAGATTTTTTTTTAAGACGGATTATTTTTTAAATTGACTAGTTGTGACAGCCTAATAATATTAATTGTTATACTTATAGGCTTATAGTCTTTGTACAACCTTTTAATGAATGTGTATTTGTGACTGTGCTGTACAGATTCATCATTCCATGGTCCTGCATCCCCTGGGAGTTTTTCTCCCCCTGCTTCGCCTGGTTTACTGTCATTTCCATGTCGACCTCTGCCATTTCCAGGATACTCCATGGCGCCCATCTCACCTCCCCTGCCCATTTCCGGCACCAGTGGTCAGAGGCTTTACATTCCTAACCCGTCGTCCTACTTCTAATGAAGCCGTACTATAGAAGCAAAGCAGGTTTGCTTATGGCTGTTACAGGTATATTTAAGTTGAGTTGTGCTCGAACCTCCCACTGAAGCAGTTTTTTTTTTTCTTCTTGCAATTGCAGAGTTTGATGGTATCTATTTTAATGTTATATTACAAAGTTAGTGTCTTTTCCAGATCAAATCTACATGTTCTCTTTGAGTGTTGAATTCCCACACAACTTACCTTTGTTTTTTTGCTTTAAAAAACAAATTGCCTTATGTCAGAAAGAACATTTTAGCATTATTACATTTCTGGGCCAACACTGATTAGAATTCCACAAGAATGGCTGAAGGCTGAAGTTGTGTATTGTGTTATTTATTGTCGTCCACACACAGCTGCTGAGTTGTGTCTGCTGTTTCCCCAGTTTAGATGACCTTTGACCTTTACAATGAAATGCAAGTTCTGTTAATTCCCACAAAGTTGAAATGCATAGCTAAATGTTATAAATACATTAACAACTGTCAGTTCCTAAACAAAACCTACTGCATGACCAATATTTTTGAACATGCCATAGTTATTACATTGCTTTAATATATTTTTCTGCTGGTTTATTGGCTATTTAGTTGAATGGACTTACCAAATAGTTCTTCCATCCAGAATGCTGCCCATAAGATTGAAATGAAACATGTACTAGTTTTTAAAATATTAAACTATTTTAAATTTAGGCATTTGATATCTGCTAAAAATATAGGTCAGGCCTTAATGATTTAACATGCAATAGAACCTGAAACTGTCCTTAGTATTTAAGAGTTGACAGTTTTAAAGATTGTGCCTCCCAGCAAGTCAAGCCTTGCAAATATCAAAAATAATGAAATAAGAGTTCAGTTTTGTTTGTTGATTATTTCTTTCATTGAACTATTTCTTTCCAAAAGCTTTTTTCACTTTTTGTTTTCAATTCTGTTAGAATACCCAAAAAGGTTAAAAGCATTTTAGCGTCAAGTTAGTAATTACAGTCTTTGTGGCAGCTGTGGTCAAATTAAATCATGTAAATAACATAATAAATGAATCTTCAACACAATGATTCATTTTGTATGCCTTTTTACATTCATCAAAATTATTCAAGTGGAAAGAGAATTCAGTAGAAGCATCATTTGTGCATTTACTGAAACAAAATTAGAAAATTGGAAATTATTAAAACCACAAATATGAGCCTTTTTTCTACCCAAGAACAATGTGTTTAAGTTGAATTTGCTGTTCTGGAACACTTCTCTAGAAGCTTTTTTGGGATGTATTTTAAAAGGATTGTTCACCAAACAATTTCTGTCTTTAACAGCCCCGTTCATGTTAAACTTTTTAACAGTCTTAGATCATGTTAATTTGATGTTGATTAAAATAAAAAAATACATACTGAGCTTGACCTGATGTTAGCACACTTGGACTAATTCCATTTAAAATTTAAATCATGAAGACTATCATTTCATTTTTAAGTCTTGATAAATGGATTATCTTTGCATCTTCATTTTGTTCACCATTGTGGCCATTTATATTATGTTGACTGGGTCAGTGGTTTGTTTTGTCAATAGGGGTGGGTTGGTTTGCCATGGAGGGACAGCACAGAGATATGTCACTAACAGAAACACTGATTTCATACGTTTGTGTACACAGAGTCAAGAGCTAAGAGTAATTACTTCATTACTTGACCATTATTGGACAAGTATCTGGTAATCTGTAGTGCTGAGGCCCTGTTATACAGTATAGAACTTTCCTTTGTGGACATTTTTTGCTTGGTAGTTCTGTGTAGTGCTAGGCTGAATAATTTGAATACTCAGATATTTGTTACATTGATTTTATATTTGGTTTTTAGGAGCCTGCAAAGTGATATGTTTTGTCATGCCATAGAAATTGTATCCTTAACTACAACACAGCAAAAGCCTTTAGAAAGAACAGTGAATGGGAAATTTTGAAAACAAATACATTTAAGCATCCATGCCACCTTGCATCAGAGTGCACAAATAATGTTAAGTAGATGTGACTTGAGCGAGATTGTTGATGTAAATTAAAAGCAGTGGTTTCAGTGAGGTGAACAGTTTTAATTTTGAAGGACAGCATTTAATTAGTGGTATCCGTCAAATCACACATGCCAACCCCATTCCGATGATCTGATAAAGTCAATTTGGTTCATGTCATACAAATAGCTTAGAACAGTGCTATGTAGGACCCACCTTTCTTAGCAGAAGCTTAGGGTTTGGAATGCACTAATAGTGTATCCGTGGAGTACAGCTATCTGTTAGCATTGTGTTAAAGGACCCACTAGAGGGCAGTGCTCTACTTTCAGAGAAAAAAAAAACATGTCTTAGACCAGGGACCTCAACCTCAGTCACAAAAGGGACCATAATTTAAAATGGTCTATTTCATGGGCTGAACAGGATTAACATTTATTCACCTGTTTTAAAACAGACAATTTAAACAGAAATGTGAAATTAAATCAATACGATTTTAAATAATTGTTTTTCATTGACTACATTCAAGCAAGGTGAGTATATTTCAAATATGAACAAGCTGATGGGCAGAAGATGTTGCACACTATAATCATGCAGCCCTTCAAAAACTCTCCCTCTGTAAATGGCTGGGGTGAAATGGATATCTCTTGATACTATAAAACTATATAAAACTACTTCACTTTTTGAGCATATTCTGCCATGACATCAGGCTCTTTTTAAAGTATTACCTTCTGTAGCTTTTGCTGTGTGTCCAGGTTTTTATACTTCTCGTGATGTTTTGTCTCATAGTGCCTTCTTATGTTATATTCTTTAATTACAGCTACGTTAGCTCTTCTAACAAGGCACACAGGTTTGCCTTTAATATCAACAACACGTACTGTGTCACCTATTATGAACACCAGTTTTCAAACTCAGGGTATCCACGGATCCTTAAAAAGTCTTAAAAAGCCTTAGATTTTCCTAAATCAAGCCCTTAAATATCTTTAAAAATGACTAGTAATCCTTAAATGCAGAGTTCAAAGGTCTTAAAATACCACAGACTCAGTAAACAAGATTGCTATATTTTTTCTGGTAATCTCTAAAGAATTTGGCGAATTTCTAATTGGTGTTTTGCATTTTTGTGTATGAGATCGGAATGA
>JBBJLS010000082.1:26090632-26101450 GCA_037577275.1 Bryconaethiops microstoma | reverse complement strand
GCTCCGTCAGTTTACGAGGCACCACTTCATGGCTGAGTTGCTGTCGTTCCAAATTTATTATAATACCACTGACAGTTGACCGTGGAATATTTAGTAGAGAGGAAATTTCACGACTGGACTTGTTGCACAGGTGGCATCCTATCACAGTACCACCCTGGAATTCACTGAGCACCTGAGAGCGACTCTTTCACAAATGTTTGTAGAAGCGGTCTGCATGCCTAGGTCCTTGAAGTTATACACCTGTGGCCATGGAAGTGATTGGAACACCTGAGTTTAATTATTTTGATGGTTGAGTGAATACTTTTGGCAATATAGTGTATTTTGATATTGGCTGATAATTTTTACAAAGGGAATTCAATCAGATGATTTCTTACCTGTTTTATACTGTATTCCTTGTCCTACAAACTGTCCTCACTTCAGCTAATGGAATGGTCCCTAAGATGGTGTGGGAAATTCCCTCAAGAGGAAATGCAGAGTACAAGCTGAAATGGCTCACAATTAAAAAAAAAAAAAAAAGATACAATCACCCAAGCTGCTGTCTTTGTTAATGTGGTTATGTTAAATGTCTCTGCCAAGCTTGTCTGCCTATCGTCATACCAACATGAAGCTTAAAAGGGGTCCAGAAATGTTTTGTGTTCATATTACAATGCAAATGCTAAGACTTTGCAAGCTGTAGCTAAGTTTACTAACTGCATAAAAGGGCATGATGTGAAACTCATGATGTTTTGTCATTTACATGCAAATAAGCAACATTTCCTCTTTAAGAATCAGGCATTTTGCTAAATAATATTTTCTATAGTACTTCATTTGTATTTCATTCAAGATTATTATCATTTTTTACAGAATGTCCCAAAACAGCTTTATATAAAGTTTTACCAGAAAAATTTTTGAGTTATGGACACTGTATGTATAAAAGTATTGGGACACACCTGTTTTTCAGGGTTTGGACTAGGCCCCTTGAAGAGCAATCTTAATGCTCCAGCATATCAAGACATTTTGGACAATGCCACACTTCCAACTTTGTGGACCCAGTTTGGGGAAGAACCTTTAGTGTTCCAGCATGACTGTACCCCAGTGCACAAAGCAAGCTCTATAAAGACATGGATGGATGTGTTCAGTGTAGAAGAGCTTGACTGGCTGCACAGAGTCCCGACCCCACCACCATCCAACACCTTTGGGATCAACTGGAACGGAAATTGCGAGCCAGACCTTCTCGTCCAACATCAGTGCCTGACTTCATAAATGCTCTACATAATGAATGGACACAAATTCCCTACAGAAACACTCCAAAATCTTGTGGAAGAAGAGTTGAATCTCTTATAGCTGCAAAGGGGGGGGCGGGGGTGCATTTGAATGCAGAGTCATTAAAAGCCCCTACTGGTGTAATGGTGAGACCTCCCAACACTTCTGTCCATGTAGTGTATTTAAATTAATATATGACGTGGAATTTATTGTGTAATTTTTTCAGACAGTCTTTATATCTGAATAATGCTACCCCCGAGAAAAGATGGTGGCTTACCTCCCACACAGCAGGGCCACCTTTAGGCATACGCAAACTACACATCCGCGTTCCGGTGCCCCTGCTATAGTGGATCTTTTCTGCAAGTAAGTGATAAAGCAACAGCTCTGCACAAAGTTAAAGACACCCTCTACCACTTACGCATTTAAACTGCTATTTCAAACTCATTTCCTAGACCAGTTCTCTCAGTGTGTTTCAGATCATTATCATTTGAGCAATTTCTTTGCAGGCCTGCTGGTTTGTACACTTCATTATCTTATTCATTCATTATCCCACACTTCATTATTCCATGTTGTGTCCTTAGTGCAGTCTGGTAACTTCTATTCTGCATCTTTGCACATCTCTGCTGCAAGAATACAGTACTGGTCAAAATACTGTATTTATCCTCACTGTAGCTGTTGCACTGGATGTTGTCTTGTCTTGTCTCATTTAATTGTTGCTCATGTGTTCTTTTTCTAGCTCTTTGTCCTGTTTGCACTTGTGGTCTTGTGTTCTATTCTGTTCTGTTCTGTTCTTGTGTTGCACCATGGTCCTGGTGGAACGTTGTTTCATTTTTACGATGTACTGTGTGTATATGGTAGAAATGACAATAAAAACCTACTTGACTTGACTTGACTTGGTTAACTGTTGATTCTTCTCCAAGCTCCCAACAGTTTGAAGCTAAAAGTGTCCTCTGAAACAGCTAGCATTTTCTGTAAACATTTTATGAAGGATCCAAAAGAACTTCTTTAAAGTTCACTGACTAAATGGATACAAAATGTACAAATGCTTTCGGGCCAAAGTATGTGTGTGTGTGTGTGTGTGTGTGTGTGTGTGTGTGTGTGTGTGTGTAGGTATGTGTATGTGTAAAAAGATTAAACGAAAAAAGTAACATTCAGTGCTTTATTACTTGTAAGAAGTGCTGTAACAGGACAGGGATTGCTGACATATTGTTAACAGTTTAAAGTCTGCTGGCTGTAACATTCTTTATCCCCTCGGTCTTAAACTGTTGTTAGTCTTTAAAGTTATCAAGCTGTTTATATTTGATATAAGAATAATGCAGTTTACTTAAAAATGTATTCACTAAGCCACACGTATTCAAAAGGTATTAGTGTATCACCTGCTCTTGTTTTGGCTGAATCTCACTGAAAATTAAAAAAATATTTCCAGCAGTTCAAATGAAAAAGCTTTTTTCGTTTTTTATCGATAATAGAAAGGTCACTGTTATTGGTTATCATCAAAGATTATTGTTGAAATTAAAGTGCGGTCGCCACAGTGCATGCTTGCGACACTATAGCTGCGTGGTCACCGAGTCGTCTTGCTCTGCCTCACGGTGGGCAGATTCTGGCGTGTGTCCATCACAAGGCCCAACTAATCCCTGAAACACATCCTCATTTGAGTCCAGGAGGCGAGAGCTGGAGGCAGAGAAACTGGAAGCACAGTGCAGCGAAGGGGGTGGAGCAAGGGGCCCTAAAGTCAAGAGAATGTCCCTCCCATTGGTTCTCTGTCTGTTCGTTGTCCTAGGAACACTGCCACAGTCACTGGTGGTGGGTATGTCTGCATGGTTGAGGTTGCTCTCGCTGCGAGTGACCGGACCGCCGCCACGGGAGATGCCCAGGTCACGCCAGGCCCCTGGTGGGTGGAGCAGTCCATCTGAGATAGTGTAAGTGGCAGAAGTAACACTAGCAGGCTGGGGAAGGTGGCTGCCCATGCGGGAGAACAGCAATCCCAGTCGCCTAAAGGAGCTCTTCTTAGGACCAGAAAAGCGTGTAAACCTGCTCCATGTTCTCGACAGTGCAGGCCCAGCAGCAGTCACTGAGGAGGTGGAAGAACATGGCGAGGGGTTTTTCCTTAGCCCGTTAATCTTTGGTCTGTCCTCCCTGGTGAGTGTACTTATTGCTGTTGTTGACGTGGGAAACTCCATTCCAGAGAGGGAGTGAAAGAGAGCAGATACTCCATAAGGGGAGCCTGCAGTTGGAGCCTTGGTTCTGTTGCTATCACTATCACCATGGCAGCGGTTATTGGAGGCATCACCATCATCGCTGGCCTCGTCTCGAAGCGTAGCCTCACTACTTGAAGAGTACGTACGTCGTGGTGGCTTTCGGTTCCCAAGGAGATCCATAACTTCATAACGAAAACTAGAGATGTCCTGCTTCAGCTCCTAAGCAATACAAGTTTAGCATTTCACATAGTTTTCGATGAGTAGTCAAAATGTTTTACATATGGAATCAAGTATAATATCAAAAAAGAGAGGAAATTTTGTTTTTCCATGGAATAGGCATTTTAAGGTTACCTTAAAGTTCTCCTCCGTCAGTCCTTCATTTGTCTTTGCACAGCGTATCATAGCTGCTACATACCTCTTCACTAGGCTACGAATCACCTCCTACCGAAAAAAAAGAAGGAGGGCAGTTGAGATCCAGGGTGAATTAACAGGGTTTCTTTTTCAGCAAATGCCCTTTGGTCTGCAAATCATAAAAGAGCAGCCAGTGTTCAATGATTGTATTTGTGTTTTGAATACCCTTCTACACTCATTTCTTACACACCTGATAGTGTTTATTCTGGATAATCCTATCTGCGTGCTTCTCCTGAAAGAGAAGCAGAAGAATTAATTTACACAGAAATCACAAAGAACACAATTTAAAGACATGCTAAGTTTATTTTACATTCAGGCAAATTATTTGTGAGTCATTTTCTCTCCTTTATACTATCATAATTCCCATAATTCTGTGTTGTCTGTTCACCTTCCCAGAGGAAAAGAAAAAAGCTTTCTGTAGCTTGAAGAGACACTAAACTCTTAATGTGGTTCCAATCACCAATGCGGTAAACAGTTCTAAATTGGTATGTTTTTCAAGAACAGAACATTTTACCTGAAAACTCTCTGCCTGGGATTATTTTTCCCACTTTAACTAGTAGACTTTCATATCGACTAGTATTTTATATCACTTAAAACAGCAAGGAACCTATGACAGCCCTACTTAGAAGAGTGAGAACACTAAGAAACCTGTCTAATATTGTACTAATAAAGTCATAACGTAGAGCACTGATAAGCTGGATAAGGTACACTATTACAAATGAAGTTTCCTAAATGGTTCATTGACCCAGAACTGATGTTTTCAGAGCTGTGTGGACACACAAATCTGATCTTTTCAAATTAGATCTGAGTCACTTTCACATGTGGTCCTAGATTCAGAATCAGAATCAGAATCAGAAAACTTTATTTATCCCGGAGGAAATTGTTTATGTGGTGACTGCCACATCACACAGACACAGAGAGACACAAGACACCAGAGTAGTGTAAAATAAAAGTAAGATAAAATACAGTAATAAAATAAATAAAATAAGTCTCATTAGAATTTAATATGTATCTGATTACTGGACACAATCCTCAGACCAAATGTTTTTGCTCCCACATTCAACATACCTGTCTTTTCCACGGCTTTTGGCGCCAATTAGACAAGCTGAATCTCAAATGGCTCTCTACTTCACGCATAGTGCACTACATAGATGATAAAAAATTATTTGTTAAACCTATAATGTAAAACCTATAATGAACTGCCTAAACAGTCATTTGAGATTGAGATATCTCTACTGTGCATACAATGCACTGTTTGGGTCTAGAATCTCATGGTTCACTGTAGTTTCATGGTTCACAGAGCACCGATGATTCAGCCTCAGTTACCTGGGGCACATTCCTAAGACACTGAACGTTTGTATACCAGTCATTTCAGGACCCAGGTTCATTTACACTAAAGACATATACGAGTTGTTTGCTCACATGCATGTGAACCACCATGTTAGAAACATAAAAAAATCAGAACTGAGTAATGAAGCTTGTAATGTGAACGTAATCTAATTTTGGATGTACAGTTCTCGAAAAACCTGGAAGTACAAGAACCTGTACACTATGTGGAAGCTGTTCAAGCCTTAAAAAGCTTCCTCTCACCCACGCATCTCATTTTTGATGATTCTTCTAAAGAACCATGCACTAAAGGTTCTTTTCTGAACCAAAAGTGGTTCTTCCATTGAATTGCTCCAACAACAAAAAAAACATTCTCGAATTTTTAAATGTGGATTTCGGATCAAAGCCTAAGATTTAAATGTAGCCATAATTTGTTAAAAGACTAGGACCTTTACAGCTGTCTGCCCCAAAAATCGGGGCTTCAAAGAGTTCTGAGAGAGGATTCTGAACGTGGCAATCTGTAAAAAATCTCCTCAAGCCTCATAAAATACATTATTTAAAACCTGTCACCTTAGGTCAAGCTCTTCATGAAATGAACCAGTGTTAGAAAAGCGTTGAACTACTGTGCACTTCTAGCTTCTATGAGGACTCACAATAATAAATACTAAACATAAAACCCTATTATTTTATTATGATTATATCACTCCAGAAGTTCAGCACATTTTGCTCTTTTCCACAGTGCCCCCACCCCTCTCTCTCTCACACGCACACTCCCACACGCATGCAGGCAGCACAATGCTGAGATCAAATCTCTGAGTTATATAAAGCTGCCTACATGTAAACCTAAAAGCAGAACAGCTATCCAACAACCTCAGCCAGAATCTGATAAAAGCATTGAAAAAAGAGAAAGAAATACTGATATGTCCCAGGGTCCTGCAGATATACAGCATTTTTCAGGGTTTTGGACACTTGGTAAATATATAATGCTGCAACGGTATGTTATTATTCAACAGTAGTATGGTGTAGGATGTTCAAGAATAAAAGATATAAGGTATTATAAGTCAAAGACAATTAAAGGCTTAGCTTGGTCTGTAATGTGATATAATGCTTCCGATAGTGTTCAGGTCTCAGAATAGCATGGACATGTTGGCTTACAGAAAAAAAACAATAATAAAAAACAGACCTGCAATTTCGAGATTCAATAAGACATAGTTCCCATGTAGTTACCCTATGGTTTTAATGTTATATGGAAGCAAAATAAGAAGAATTAAACATACTGCATCACTTAACTTAATGGTCCTGCTTGACAATGTGGTCAGCCAATGCAAACAGTAAAGATGTGTTGCAGAGCAAGCATTTTTCAAAGATATTTCCATAAATATTAAAACAATTTAATAGTAGATAAATCTACCTGCTCAGTACTCGGCAGAGAATCACAAAATGATCCAAAGTGAGACGACCTGATATTTCTGATGTTTACTGAGATAACAGCAATGGTACAGAGGTTCAAGACATGTAATTTTTATAGTCTATGTTTACTGATGTGATTTCATAGTGAATCTACCTGCTATGCTGAATTCAGAGACAGTTTGTAAATTCAGTTCTGACACTGTAGTCCAGGTTTAATTCCGTTATGAGAAATAACTTTGACAACTTACTTTCACCATTCTGTACTAAATTTGTACAGGCCGTTCTAATCATATAGGCACCATATCAACTCTTTAGCTAGTCTGTTATCTCAGTTTTTAGCTGGTCTGAAAATTGTGGCTAAGAACTTGTGGAATAAGAACTTACCTTGAGCTAGAATACTGTATGAGGTCACACACTAACCTCAGCACTGTCACATATGACTGGGTCAGCGGTGTAGCTAATATGTGATTTCAGTGGCGGTCTGGTTATCAGGTGGGCTTAGATGAATCAAATACATCATTGTGATTAGAATTAGTCTCATTACTAAATCCAGAGACAAAACAGACTGTCCATGTTTCAAAGAACACATTAGTGAAGGCAGTTCCCACTACTGCTGTAGTGACATACGTCTATCACTAACTCTGGTTCTTTGGCAGATCTGAAATCAGGTAATTTAGTCCCACCCAACTCAAAAAATAAAATAAATCTCAGAACAGCAAAGTCTCATTTTTTCTCAGCCAGTTTATGACAAAAACTATTTTGGAAGATGCTCATGAAAATGAGTATAGATGAGTTTTATGCATCACTTGGTTCACGTCATAGCAATGGCAAGAGACAAAAGGCCCACAGTGCTGTAAAGTGGCCACTACCTGAGCATGCTGATTTATACTAAAAGGTCTGAGCAGAATGGAATCGAACTTGCTTAATATATTCTTGATATATTCTTTCTTACTGTCAAATCTTTGAGATTCTCTTGTTTCTCATCATGTGGAGCGTCACCCCTTCTGCACAGCCATCCATGCAACCAGAGGCAGAGGTACCATGCTGACTTTGGGCTGGGGACGATGTTGAAAGGTGGTGGAAGCGTGCCACCCTCATCAAAATAACTCATCCACAGCTTGGTCCTGGCAAACTTCCACTCAATGTCTGCATGGTCCTAAAGCACACCATCACACACAGGCATTCCAGGTTATTGGAGTTAGAACTCTGAACCTATGGCTAAAACCAGAGTTTTCAAAAGAGCACAAGTCCATACTATCAGAAAAAGTGTGCTCTACAGATCTGTTTTGTTCACCTAGGTGCAAAAAATGTTAATGCACCCTCAGAGATACAGAGGTTTTAAGGGCATCCACACACTAGGCCTGACTGTACCCCCTCCCCACTTCCCCACTGGCCTGCGCTCACATTACGCATAATGTTCTGTTGAGCTGCCAGATTTACTAAGTGCATCCCATACCTTCGGATACTGAACCAACATGTTTTTCAGCTTATCACGACACCGTTCAATGATTATTTGGTATCCACAATCATGAAGGTACCTGTGAATTTTACCAAATATCTCAGTAATTGTGTTTTATTTCCAGTTGTTCTTATAATCTCTTGTCTGCCCAAATTTCCAGCAAACACTGCACCTCTGCTATACACCAAAGTGATCCCTTTGGTGCCATGTTTGTTAAATGGAACAGTCATATGCAAGATCTGTGCTCAGGCACAGTTAGAGATCACACTAGATGTACACCGTGCCTACTACTGAGTCCAACTAAAGAGTGGCCAAGCCCCCCTCCTCAAGCAGAAACTGGCATGGTTTAGGGTGGTACAGAGGAATAACACATATATGTATAGGATAGTACACCCTTAAGCTCCTGTGGAATGCATTTTAAAGATACACTACATTCACTTTTCCAAGGGAAAGGTACATATTTGAACAATTCTAAATGTTTAAAACAATAAAATATAAAGTCTGAAATCATCACTGCGAGTCAATGCACTTAAAAAATTTAAGCAATATAGTACAATTATGTTCCTTAACTAAATATGTGAATAGGCAGACCATCAAGTGACAATTAATTTCTTTTTTCTGTGAGTGCACATGGCTCAAGAACTGGCATGAACCAACATGGAATTCCGGGGCCAATAACCTCTACCAATAAATTTCTTATAGACCAATAAATGCATTGAATGCAAGACAACACGAAGAAGGATCATTAATTAATTTAGCATTTTAAGTAAATATTTTACATTATAGAAAGTGTTCCTGTCCAGAGCCTCTTACAATGTTATTTGTAGTCTTGCAAACGGATTCCTACTGTGGCTTTCCCATCTAGAGAGAGATGTGGTATTATCCACTATGCTATCAATTTTACATGTGCATCTGTGAGCTAAAAAATAAGGTGCTACATTAGCGGTTATGATTATTGCCTATTTCAAAATTGGACCAACAACAATAATAATGAGCATTTCATATTTTTTTGGAAATAACATATAGGTCTGCTGATATATCACAAACTCATACACAAGAGCTAAATGTGGCAATACTTACAGCAATCAGTTGATATGAGTTGTTCATCATAGCAATAAGCATATTGAGGAGCACTACCAGTGAAATGACATTGTAGGTGCCAAACATGGTAGCCCCAACAAATTCAGTGAACTCGTGCCTCGCCTTAACATTTGTGACATAAAGATTCAGCAGGCCAAATATGGACCAGAAGAGAGACTGGAGTGTCTCAAATAACCTGAGAAACAGATAAAGAAAGAGGGGAGATAAGTGCTCATATGTGAGAGATTTATGATGGAAAGAGCTGACATGTCTTGTGGATGAACATACTTGGAAAACATTGCAATGCAGTTCTGTAGACCAGAAGGATCACGGACAGTTAGCAGAGAGGAAGCTGAGTTTGATTAAATTAGGTAATCATGTATTTTGTTTAGCTACATAAACAGAAACTTTCCTACATTTTACTGCAGTATGCAGTTTTTTCAAATTCCCCTGAACCCACTGCCTCCAAGTATGTTTGCAAAACAGAAACAAATGAAGGACATGAAGTGTGAGGAAAAAATAGTTTAATTATTGAGTCCCAGTCACCTCCGACACAACAGGTCAGTGATTTTTTATGTGTAAGCCTTGGTGTTATAACAATTCTAACATTTAATAGGTAAAAATGGTCATACAGTTTTCCTCAAAATCAGCAATTTTTTAAATCTATTGTTTATAAATGCATACTACTGAAGTGAGACAGCACAAACGGTACCTGCAGTATAATTCCACAAGACACTGGACAAGACAGCAAAGTTACTTTGAGAAACTCTGGGATGTGCTTCTGTGCTATTATGTCCATTCTACTGGTAAGAAATTATTTTTGAAAATCATAGATGATAACAACCTCAAGTGTTCTATTGCTTTTGTTCAACAGTTCAATAATGTAAAGAAAAAAGCAAAGCATTAAAGCTTAGAACTTTGACATTTTGCATTAGGAATAAAGTTACTCCACCATCAGAGCTGCCCAAAAGGGGTTGCAGTGTTAAATATAATCTTAGTGTTCATATCTCTCAGTTTGTTTCATTTTTAGCTCACAGTTACCTTTCACCACCCTCCCACTGCTAGTTGGCCATCCCGCCGGCGTTACGGTATTATTAAATCGTTTATTTCGGTATGATTGGTTTATTAAAAGGAAGATTACACAGAAACCAATAGCGGAGGTTGTTAGGATTCAAACGAGTCCTCCTGCGAGTCTCTCCGACCCTCCTACGGGAAGTTACAGCCCAAAATCTCTGCTGACCCACTGAGGCGCACCGGCTTGGATGGACAATTGCTCGGTGCACTTATCCTCTAGCCGAAATTTGCATGTAAAGCCGTGTAGCCAATCTGTTTTTCCAATACAAATAAAGCAGCTCGTACCCATGCCATTCCTGTGCTGTCACGGCCCTGCCAAATAGAATCACTGTTCTTTGTGTAAAAAAGGTACTGCCCAGAACTCCTTGCAACACTGACTGCCGAATATATAATGTATCTTAATCATAGTGTGTCACTTCCCTATAGAAGTTATTAATATTTATGAGATAGTTTCCTCTTATGTAATATACAGTATGGGCATAGAGATTTTTCAGTAAAGACAATATAATGTAGTGTATGTAGTGTAGTGTATAATGCAAGTATAATGTAGTGTGTGTGTGTGTGTGTACAGTATGTACAGTGTGTACAGTGTGTGAGTGAGTGAGTGAGTGTGTGTGT
>JBBJLS010000082.1:26058707-26090532 GCA_037577275.1 Bryconaethiops microstoma | reverse complement strand
GTGTGTGTGTGTGTGTGTGTGTGTGTGTGTGTGTGTGTGTGTGTGTGTGTGTGTGTGTGTGTGTGCGTGCGTGCGCATGTGTGTCTGTCTGAGGGAGGTGATGAAACAGAATCTGAAAACAAGGAAATAGCAAGGTGTAGGTCAGAAAAATGGGAAATGGACAATTTGAAGCCTGCCCTTAAATGAATACTGCAGGATTTTTCAATCTAATTTCCATTTGCTGCGTCTGTTTCAGACGGTCGATCAGCACCTGCTTCCTGGCATCTACAATAAGTATGTTTCAAGGCAGCAGGTTTTCAGGGAAACACCATACAGATGCAACAAATTGATAACAGGCTGAAAGACAATAGAGTATCTCTTAACTCACGTAGAGAAGGCATTGTTCTGTTTCTCGCAGCGGATCCCCTTGCAGTGGTTGGGCTCGTCAGCAGCCTGTGTCTCATAGTAGAAGTAGAGCTGGTTCAGGCCATTGGCAAAAGCCAGCAGCACCAGGCAGTAAATAAAAAGGAACTTGAGGATGTCCAGAAGCATACGGCCCAGCGAGATCTGCAGCGGGCCCAGGTGAGAGTTGGCGGTGAAGAGCGAGATGAGCCGTAGGGAGCTGAAGATGTTGGCGATGGCAAACAAAGCCTCTGCCATCAAAGTCGGGTGCCACATTTCCCACTCTTCACGTGGACGAGAGCTGTTATACTATAGAGGAGATGCAGACATTATCATAAAATGGCAGATAATGTCTTTTCATATTATCTTTTCTATTGACCAGTATGTTAGTTGCTTTGTGAGTTACTTTGCCCCTTAGGGTGGAGGTACCTAGTGCGTAAAACACTTGCCTGCAAACCTGCTGACCACAAAGTTGCAGGTTCAAACCCTGACTTTCTACCATTGTATCCTTGAGCAAGACACTTAACCCTCACTTGCTCCAGGGGGACTGTCCCTGTAACTAATGATTGTAAGTCGCTCTGCATAAGGGTGTCTGCCAAATGTCTTCAAAAATTATTTGACCTGTCACTGGGGGTCATTCAGCTTTATCTGTCTAATTTTACAGATTTTTTTTTTTTCACTTAGTTTTGTTCAAACATATTTTACAATAGTGGTCAGCAAGTGTGTTACAGACATTTTGGTACCATCTAACATCTGTTCAACATGTTGGTACAAAATAAAAAATTTTTTTTTTTAATTACATTTTTTAAGCGATAATAAACTTTTTCCAATATTGCATCCTGGTGCCATCACTTACCTGTATATATATATTATCGCATTATTATCGAGTTAACTTGCCCAGCCCTTAACTTGCACTAACTTGGGCGCAGTGCTGTATGTCTCAGCACCTTAAAGTGTTTGCAAAGCAAATGTTTTTGCCCTTTTGTTCATATAGCAATACTTTTAACATAAAAGTGTGCAATACAACACTTTTGAATTCATTGTCGGATGTTGCGTATAACAATGCGATTAATTGATTAATCGCAATTTTAAAAAATGTTAATCGTTTGCCCAGCATTAATATATATATACATATATATATATATATATATATATATATATATATACACACACACACACACACACACACACACACCCATGATGTTAAAGAAAGCTCCATCAGAAAATACAGTTATATTAAACTGAACTTATTTGGTTCAATTCAATTCAGACATTTTATAATACAATTCACTTATTTAATACATTTTAATTATCTAAAAAATCTATTAAGAATGCACGCTTTTAAAGATTATATCACGTTGCTCCATCTCTCGGAAACGAGGGCCTGAAACAAAACTCAAAACTATAACGAAGCAGACTGGAGCACAAACAAAAACAGCATGACTAACTGTAGCACAAAAACACGTCATCATGACGGACAGTGGACCGACACTGATGTCTAATTAAAGGCAAACTAAATACAAAACCCCCTCTGTGGAACCCCTCAGAATCCTTCCGGACTGAGCCCCCTCTGTGGAGCCCCTCAAAGTTCTTCCAGTCGAACCCACTCTGTGGAGCCCTTCCGTGTCCTCCCGGACGAGCCCCCTCCATGGAGCCCCTCCGTGTCCTCCGGGGCCGAGCTCCCTCTGGGATCAGACTCCCTCTGGGGAGCTACTCCATGGCCTTCTGGGCTGAGCCCCCTCTGGGGAGCTCCTTAGGAACCCTCCAAGACCCCAGTAACCCCCCCTAAAAAAAGCTTTGGTGGAGTGTGCGGTGGTTCCATCTGCCTTTTGTTGGGAGCAGGATCAGAGTTTTCAGTGTCTAGAACTGGCGCTGCTGCAGCCCTTGCACTGTAAACTGGGGCTGATGTAGCTACTGCATGGCTAACTGGGGCTGGTGCAGCTACTTCACTGTCACCTGGGGCCTCTGCGCTGCTACTGGGGGTAGTCTCTGTGGCGCTGCTACTGGGGGTAGCCTCTGTGGCGCTGCTACTGGGGATAGCCTCTCTGTCACTACTGGGGGTAGCCTCTGCGGCGCTGCTACCGAGGGTAGCTTCCGTGGCACTGCTACTGGGTGTAACCCAATAGCAAGCCTAAGCGGGAGCTCTTCCGTGGCCGGACCAAAGACGAGGGGGTCCACAACAACCTCCGGAGCCAAAATTGTTGGCTTGTCCGCCCACCTGCCACCCCAGGAGTCCGGGTCCTCCTCCTCATCCTCTGAACTCACGCCACCCAGCAACTCGATGATGGATAACCGACTCGTCCTCGTCGGTTCACCCCTCAGCTGGGTCCAGCTCGCCTCACTGGGTCCAGCTTGCACCCCCTTCTCTCCTCAGGCCAGTAGCCCAGTCTGCTACGCCTTGGAAGGTCGGTCCATCTGTCACGTTGCTCCCCCTCTCAGAAATGAGGGCAGGAGCATAGGCAGACTTCCATTTTTAATACTCTTTATTTTCAAAAGCAAAACAGGCACGAGGGCCTGAAACAAAACTATAATGAAGGAGACTGGAGCACAAACAAAACCAGCTTGACTAACTGTAGCACAAAAACCCGTCACAGATTACAAATGTAGGCTCATAAAATCCTTCACTGATCATTTGCTAGCACTTTTCAGGCATGATCATTACATGCCAGTACAAACACTATAAATATGATCTTAGATAGCACGAATACATTACAGTATATGCTATTAAATATGAGGCTTAGGTTGTGACGTTTGTAAAATAGTTTGTGCCAAATCTTGTTTTTTTTTTAAGTTCTCAACTCCCAGTACTCTGTTAATGGCTGTGCTTTTAAAAGACTTTTTTTTTCCACAAACCATGGCAAGTTACCAGTAGTACATCCCAGTTTTGTAAAGTGCTGCTGGCCAGAATGCCAAAGTAGTGTCGAATTTTGCATTCATTTTTCACACATTCCTAGTGATGTGATTTCACACTTTCTCTCCTTGTTTCTCTTGGCTCCATTGTTTCTTGATTTTATGTTTCAGTGGAGAAAGGTATCGAAACAGTTGCTCAGTGCTTGGCATAGGAGAGCTCTTATAGTTCCTTTAATGTGTAGAAATGAATTAATGATTTTTTTTTTACTTGGAAGTTTTAACTATAAGGAGATTTTGAAAGCTACATTGTATAATCTTGGTGTTTATCTTAATCATAGTGTGTTTCTGTGTGTCACCCAAACAGGCTGCAGTACGCAAGAGACTTGTGTGGGTTTTGAGGCCTTGTCATGTATGGTGACTCACACAGCTGCAGATGGTCAAGAAATCTTTGTGTACTGAGGGTATACTGGAAGATGGCAAATCACTGGCTTGATGCTTACCTTGACATAAGCGACAATCTTTAGAGAGATAGTGGCTAAATACAGAGAGTTCATAGCGAAGTCCATTAGATTCCACCAGTCATGAACATACTCTGTGAAACCTCCGTCCCACATCTCCTTAATTTCAGCCCAGATAAACCCTGCGGGCATATAAATCACACACACGCACACACACACACACACACACACACACACACACACACAAATAATAGATATATATTACACCTATACTTGGCTATTTTATCAGAAATGCTTACCATACAGTTTAAGTATACAGAGTGCTTAAAAACACCAATAGTCATTCTGTAACTGATTCATAAATACTAGCACAGCATACTACAATGTTACTACGATGCTACAATGCTCGTACAATATCTGGTCAACAGTGGTCCTGTGGTGGTCCTTTTCTGTTGATGAATTGGTTAGAGGTGTGCTGACAAATTGTGCAGCAACAGAGGAGCTACAGTGAGTAACTGCAGAACTTTAAAGTGCACCTATGTGGTAGATATGCCTGATAAAATGGCAACAGCACTATATACAAGCCACTTCATTATGTACACATACTTTACATCTCATTGTCTCATCATATGGATGCACTTTGTAGTTTATAATTACGTTCTGTAGCCCATCTATTTCTCTGCATCTTTCATCAGCAGACACTATGATAGCTATTGCCATGTCAGCGCCACTGCTGTTTTGAGACAAAAGCACCACCCAAATGGTCCTGAGTGTAACTGTAAACTACTAAAGAAAAACACACACACACACACACACACACACACACACACACACACACATTTACCTAGCACCCAGGGTAGTATCATCCACTCCACTACAGTAGGTGGTGGGCCCTGCATGTGGAGGTTGGTGCGTGCGATGTGCTGGGAAGCGAGGAGTAGGAGGAAGAGGAAGGTGAGGTAAGAGGCAGTGTGGCAGATGAATTTGATGAAGGGTTTCTTAATGAAGAGGCCCAGTGAACTCTTGGGAGCCAGCAGGTAGACAAGCGAAAAGACAGGGAAGAGAAGGCCGATGATAATGCACATGACCAGTTTGACAGCCCAGTGCCGGCGGCGCCATCCTGGAAAGCCATCGTACCACTGTGTTGCCAACAGCTGCTGACAGTTTGGCTGAGCCACAAACTGTAACAGAGAGAGAAAGAGGGGGGGGGCAGGATATTTCAGCGTTTTATTTGTTTGTGTAGGATGACATTGGAGGTTTGCACAAAAATTACTTGTACAGATTGATAATTCATTGAACATTTTCCACTTCTTTTAATCAAAAATTCTACCAAGTTCTTCCAGTTTTAAAGCATTGCTGGCTCCCTCCATTTTGGCTCTTGCCTAAACTGCACCTTTTGTTTGAAAATATAATTATATAAATCATATTTTTACATTGTATTGACCTACACATAAGCAAACTAGCCATATATGGACGTGCTAGACGCCTTTACATTTGGTAATTTTGAGTCTTAATTACTTAAGCTTTAATTACGTTGATGTAATTACATAAATGGGAATAAATATTCGGAGTTGCATCAACTGAAAATATGTGTATGTGAGGTAACTAAGTTTAAATCTTTAAGTTCTACAAACTTCTAGAGTTTTGATTCTAAATTATTTTGACAGTGTACATACATCAGCCAAATGAAGCACAAAGTCAAACATAGCCAAGATATTGGCTATTAAATTCTAATAGGCTATGACATGTTGACAGATCAAAACACAACTACTGGCTAAAAGCCCATTTTTTAAATGGAAAGCACCAATGGCAGTGTCATTGCAACACTGTTGTTCAACACACGTTGAACAACAAAAAAATACATTAATTACATATCATATGTACCTATTATTCTGCGAGTAGTGAGGCATTTGACATTGTCTTTGGGCCTTTGGCAGGCTAAGGCCTCAGAGAGTGTCCTGTAAATCCAGCCTTGCCATGTGCTTAGTGATGAAATAATCTCTCACACATGAGTTAGTGGAATTTATTCTACAAGATGAATTTGGAGGGATTTTAAGGGGTAATCACATTTGGGTGGTGACAGAGGAGAAACCTGTGACAGACTGTTTTGGTTTTTGCTACAGATTTACCCAAATATAGTTCAATTACTCTTCTAAGCTGCAGGAGATATAGGCTCTGATGAAAAATGTACATTGTACTACAAATCCAAAAGCATACCTAGAAAGCACTGCTGTATTGTTTATTTGACATTTTATATTTTAAATCCTGTTTTGTTACTACCTTCAATTGAGTACAGAGCTTATGTTGGGAGCAGCAGAATCAGTACTTTGTCTTCCTGTACTTTTATTAGCATGAGCACCATGGCTAGTGTGCGTGCAGATGCTGCAGGGCCATGACTCTTTTCAAGCCATGGTTGCAACAGATGTCCCGAAACCTTTCCTTTCTAATCATTCTCCTCCCCATCTCACTCTACTTTGACCTTCATTCTCAGACTCCTTTCTCAAAGCAAGAGCTTGGTCTCAGCAAACTCTCTCATTTTGCACAGTTTGGGTTGGGTGTGATTTAAATGCTAATTCACTCAGTCCTTGCTCATTCCTTTGGCAGCTCTCAGTACGGCAAGGCAATTTTGCAGCACCTGGGAAACACTCCAGACAAGAGATCACAACTACTGCTTGGTGTCTCTAGAGATCAATTGACCCCATGATCCTCTAGCTCCTGTTTGATTGAGAATACAAAACTGACACATATGACCATTTTGCCCACCCCTATGATGCTGCATCTCATCGCTTTTTCTGTGTGAGCCATAGGTATAATCAGCACATTAAAGACACTGAACAACTGCTTCTGTCAGGAAGAGTTATAGAGTCTGTTAATTGCTGCATAACAGCAAGTACAGTACTCATTCATTTAACTTCCAGATAAATTAAGTATATGCGGTTCATTTTTCGGTGTCAACAAATGAAAAATATATCCTTAACAGAACATTATAACATTATCTCATTTATGAAAAATAGTTAAGTATCATCCCTTGAGGGGTTTTAAGGGAATCAAAAGTGTTTTTCCTTTGGTATCACACACATTTTTTTGATAAGACTGAAAGGCTCAAAATGATCTGTACTGTTAGCTGTGAGGTGGGGCCTCCACAGATCATATTAGTTTGTCTGCCGCATCCCACAGATGATCCATTGAACTGATATCTGGGGAATTTTTATAGGCCAAATCAAAACCTTACACTCTTTGTTAGTGTGGCCGGGTGTAATATGTTCTTGGAAGAGACCACTACCATTAGGGAATGGTATTTTTGGTCTGCAGCAATGTTTAAGAACATAAAAATATGTACATGTCATAATGACATCCACGAGAATGGCAGGACCCTAGATGTCTTGGCAAAACTTTGCTTAGCTGATCTGTGTATTATTTAGCAACTAAACAGAGTATTGATTAAGAGCTTAGTTATTAGTTTAAATGTATATAAAAGCTATGTATATAATTGACATGCACTTACATAAACAAATGCCATTTAAGAGGTTAACTATTGTGCAGTGGGTGGTACCTAAGGTAGTATCACCAATTTCTCCCACCTTCAAAATACCATCAAAGTGGGATGTTATGACATACTCCTGTTTCTCAGTAGTCATTGTTCATCTACTAGACAACGTCTAGCATCTTAACTGTCTCTTTTGTTCATGCAGAGTTGATGAAGCATCTTTGTCCATTTTAGCTGAAGTAGTGTTTAATTTAAATGGCCCTTGCTATTCTTGCCAAGCCGGATGAATAAGATGAATAAATGATGAGGAAAGAAAACACTGCTGTAAAAGCAAACAGGCGAAAGAGCGAAAACCGCTCCCACACAGTAGTTCTCGAGCTGACAAGGATAAGTGTGATCCAATTGTGGACAGAATTCATTTCCTTTCTGTTCACTGAAACCATCTACTGCATTTGCATTCTCTCTTGAGCCTTTTGTCTCTATCTTAACTCCTTCCTAACCTCACTTTTTCTTTCCCCAGCTTCCTTTTCTTTTCATAGCCCCCTCTTCTAAAACATCTTCCTTCCCACCACTTCTGCTGCATCATCCAAAATAACAGATCAAATTAAAATTGTATAAAGACATTACATGCGCATGTAACACCTAACTGCATGTGACAGTTTAAGTGGGGCAGGGCCAGCGTTCACCGGAAGCTATTACATTTGAATGATGAACACATATACTGTATTTTAATATGGGTGGAAAGAACATCTCTAAGGATAAAAAGTCAGAAGAGGACAATGGCTGGCATTATTTTCAATACAATGGAGAAGACGACCTTTTAGAATTGCTGTTTCATTCGCACAATAAATGTTTAAATATGCTCAGCTATGATTAAAACGTAATTTATCATTCCCGTTATCAGTCCAGATGGAAGTGCATTTCAAGGTTCTTTTTTGGCAAGGTGGATGCTATGAGAGTCCAAGGTAGAAGTGAGATAGTGACATAAAATATGTGCAAAAAGCATTCAAAGGACCATAAGTATGAAAAGGGAATGGGTTAGAGCTGGAGACAAATAGCCCATGGTTGGGGTCCCATTGCAGGGGCTTCCTGTCAGCTGCAATGCAGTTGCCATGCCATACTGTAATGCAGATGTACAAGATGCTCTTAACAATGTATCAGTAGAAATTCACCAGGATATTAGGAAACTGATGGGCTCTCTTTTGCCTCCTTGGTAAATAAAGTGGCCCCTTTAAGTTGCGCGTGAACACACCACAGTGTGAAATTCTTTCTCTTCATTTAACCCATTCAGTGGACTGCCACCAACGAGGGGTGCCCCCAAAGTACCTTGCTCATTCAACGCTGATGACACGAGCAGTACCTCGCCCTAAGCACTAGGCCATCCAGCTGCCCATTGGCATTTATGTGGATGGGGTTGTGTTAGCTGCCTTTGGTTTTCTAGTAATCCACAATGAACTCTTTGAAACTCTTTGGTCCTCTTGGGCACTGATCAGGGTTATCACTGCAGTGTCATCTTGATGATGGCATCAGAGACATGTACTGGAACACAGTTATGTGTGAAGAGGCAGCAGAGGAGTGGGATGAGCACACAACCCTGAGGAACATAGGATCAGAGTGGTTCAGGAGAGGTTGTTAAATCTAACAGACTGGGATGTGTTGGTTAGGAAAGCTAATGTCCAACAGGAACTAATGTAATCACAGATTGGAAGGGATGACAGTATTAAATGCTGAACTAAATTCAATGCTTTGCTATATGTTTCTGGTGTTGAACTTGTTTTTGAAACTTGCTCTTTTTCTAACATCCATGTAGGAGACCAAAGTTGCCTGGGTGGCGAACAAGCTCCAGTCTGTATGCTGAAAAAGCTACTGTAGAGCATAGTCTTCCCTTCAGACCATACTTTCACCATGCTCACTGAAGGTTTCACTCATCTGATGAGAAGACTGTATTTGAGAAGCCCAGGCAGAGAGAGGTGATCAGACTGGTGGGAGTGGAATAACCTTGTAGACTTTGGCAACGTTAGTGTAGACATGGTCCAAGTGGGGTAGGAGTACAGTTTTAAGGTTGCAGTAACTGAAATAACCTGCAATAATAAAAGTCCCATCTGGGTGTGTAGTTTGTCTTTTACTAATAGCAGCATACAGTTCTTTCATTGCTAGCTTAGCATTAACATCTGGAGGTACATAAACTTCGGAGAACACAGTAATTGTGAACTCTCTGGGCAAGTGAAATGGTCGTAATCATCAGATATTCCAGATTAACAGAGCAGTGACTTTCCATTTTGACAGACACCATGCATTGTTTATAGAAATGTACAGGCCTCCACATGTTCTCTATTATTCTATCGACACTGAAGACTGGGCAGTAATCCAGCATTTTTGTCTAAATGTAGTCCAGTAGCATCTAGTGATTTCCAGGAGCTTATGTTTGTGGTTAGAAGAAAGAAAAATGTTCATTCTGGCATGCCTTTCAAATTGTTGGCATGTCTCATGTTTTCAACTGTCGTGACACTGTAACACGGGCACCATAAACTTGTAAATTTTTGATCTTGTTGCTGCTACTGATGGTTATTTTTGCACAGTTATTTATTGTTATCTAAGTATTTGCACCTTTGCACACTTAATGACTGCTGCTGGAATACAGCATCTATTATAATACTGTATTCATTTACACTAGCACTGTTACTGCTTTTGTCTACTGCACTATAAGCTGCCTTGTCCTGCCATTTTGTATTGTTTGCTCTCTCTGTCTTGCACTTTCTCTGTTTTTGCACTCTGTGGAGTCTGCACATATGTAGTCGTGTGTTGTTTCTGTTTTTGTTCTTTGTGTTGCACCATGGTCCCAGAAAAACATTATTTTGTTTCACTGTGGACTCTGTATATGGTTAAAATGACAAACACCTTCTTGACTTCATTTAAATTCACGTGACTCAAGCAGTCTAGGTCGAAAAGTCCATCTGCTAACTGATCAAAGTACTTAATTTTCATCAGGAATATTGCAAAGTGCTTGTGACTAGAGACTTGTTTTCAAATCACCTCCCTTTTTAAAACAGAAAACCTTCCGTTATGAATAAATGAATGGAGAACTCATTACAGACATTTTTGAAGAATGCATTTCCCCTCTCTCTTAGGTTTCAGTAGTGAGATCTGTTTCTAGCATAAATCTAATCCTTGCCAGAGAGGAAGGCCATCTGCTTGAGACACCAAGTCAGATTTTAGGCTTTTGAAACCAAACACTGTTTATGTGGATAATTTGTTCATATGCTTCTTTTGTGCACCAGTTTTCATCGCTATACAAAGCAAAAGGAAAACCCTATCTCTCTCATGTAGCTCACTTGAACAAAAGACGTGACCGCTGCTCAGTTACCCGTGGGCAAGTCAGCTTACCCATCAGGCTGTCAGAGAAATCAATTTGTGTTGTATTATTCAACAGCTACATGTTCTCAGTTAGCTTCCACTGTATTTATGATTTTTGTCTGTATGATAGAGAGTAGAGGAGTGTCAGAAACATGGGGTGCTGTTGGGAAAGCAGAGCATCAGAATGGAGAAATATGTATAGGTGGTATGGCAAAACATCACTAGATATCATGCATTCTTCTTTTTGTCAGTGGTGCCCTCAGCTTGCTGAGAAAATAAGTGCACATCACTGCAGTGACATTTCTGAGCTATGAATTGAATCACTTCATCACTACAAGTAAGCTTATGTGAAACTGATGATGATCCTCATAGTATTTGACTTTATATGAGCACATTAATTTAATTGTTTTGTACCATTATATTGTTGTCTGTATTCTTGCCAAATCTTACTGTTAAAACTAATTGGAGGTACAGGACTGGTAAAGCATCAGCTAGCCCTACAGTCAACCTAACCCACCACTGTCATTTCCAGTCTTTCTTCTCATTGTATCTGCACATAACTGAGTGTGTGTCAGTTATGTAAGGCATAAAAATACTGAGTTACTCACTATATTGAATGTCAGGTCATTCATTGGTTCCTTGACATGTTACATCTTTAACAAACATTTCATTACTCTTTAAGAACCCTAATACACATTATAACACAGTAAATACACATAATAACACTGGCTCTGTTCTCACTACAAGGATGCATTGCTACATTGGCTGCTGTATGCTACAATGCATTTGTGAGTATCTGTGAGTGTTGTTTATAAGCATAAACTCTCTATGTTTCAACTATATGTGTAGCACCAACATTCTTGTTGTTCACACTTGTTCCAAACTGTAATACAAACGTATAGAAATATCACACTTTATTTATTTTTATATGAAGGCAATCTTCTACTATAAGCTCCAAATTTCAGGGTTATTAACTTGAAAAATATTTCACTGGTGATTGTAGACTATCATACTTTTTTTTTCTAGACTTTTCTCCAAAGTATAGTTGTGTCCAACCTCAGCCGCTAGCTAAGACTCCACAGCTTGGTGTAAATGCAGCATGTTACAGTTATGTTGGTGTAAACATAGCATGATATGTCAGTTAACACTGGAGAGATGAGAGGAGAGGGAGGACCCCCCTCCAAAGAAAGTGTAAGAAAACTGCTGCATTACCAATGAAAAGCACATAATTCTACATAACCACATCTTCTATAGGTGCACGCATGATTTGCTCCAATTGTAGTTTCTTCAAACCTCCAACACCAGGTAACTTGATTTATTAAAGACATCATAATTTAAAAGGAATGGATTTGGACTATTGTTTCACCAGATTTTTTAATCAGCTTTACTTGCAAGATAATTTTGGTTTTGTATGAAAACAATATTCAGTAATATCTTAAAAATAAAGGTTCCAGAAGGTAGCAATGCCGTAATAGAACCCATTTTGTTTCCTGAGAGTGTGCGAGAGAGAGGAATCTTTTTTAAGCTTAAAATACCTTCATATCTTGGAAGGTTCTGTATCAGTTTGCAGTGTTTCATGTCCAAGATGAGGAGCAGGAACCTTTATTTATAAGCGCACACCTACTATTGTGTAACTTCTAGAGGAAAGAGAGTGAGAGGTAGTACCAGCTGTGGTGTTAACTCAGGGAAATGGGACTTTGGCGTTAGTTTGAGTGGTTAATTTGTGGTTACAGATGGAGAAGCTCCCTCTTCTGACTTTCCACTTTCCACTTGTGGATTTATTTTTTTATGTATTTTTGCTAGTTTTTTTTTGTTTTTAGTTGAACAGGTTGCTATGATGTAAGTTAATTCCTTTGATTAGGAAAAAAGTTTGTAAAAAAAATGGGTTTTTTTTACTGAAAATATGTTAAGAGGAAAATTTAGATTACATAAACATGAAAAGTAACTTTATTTCAAATCTAATTTCTCACTCAGGTGAACATGTTTATTGTGTACTTAAAACCTGGGTAAAGCCATTATGCTTCCATTGCTTCAGGTTTTTATCTAATTATTTTAATTTCAATTCTGTATATCAATAGGAACTTCTATCTACTTATACAACCTATTGTACATTTGTAGATCAATTCTTAATTAACATTACTATTCATGTTATGGTTTTATACAATAATTGATTGGATATTGTACAACAGAAATCTCCCTTCTAAAAATCTGATTGTGCTTTAAAATACAGTACATAAAGAGGGGGTATTATCTGTATGATATCTGGTTCAACTTGTCCTCAACCTCCTCACCTCTTTCTGGTGGTATTTGATTGCCAGTTTAAGCTTGGCCAGATCTCGGCACTCTCGCGGGTCCAGTTCCTCACTCTGGTCATCACGGTGGTTGAGGATGGTCTCCAGTTCACGGGAGCTTCGCGCCTGGTCCAGAAGGTCTTTGGCGAAGCGCTTACACTGCTGCGAAAGCTCCTCGTACTCTTGCCGGAACTCATTCTCCACTTTGCTGAGCTCCTTTAGTTCCCAGCCCAGTCTGAAAGCTGTGAGGATGGGGTCCTCACTTGAAAGGGCAATAAGCGAGGGACTGGCGAGGGCTTTGTAGATGTTGAGGCGGGAGCGGGAGTGTCGTAGGCTGTCCACCTCAGAGCTGGACACACACTCCACACAGTCACAGCGAATCTGGTGTGGTCTGGGAATGGTGACTTTGTGCTGGACCAACAGCTTAATGATCTCATAGTTGTTAGTGTGGGCAGCAAGCATGATGGGGGTGATGTCAGGTGTAAACTCTGAAAACTGGGCATCCATCATTAGTGAAGGTACCTGAGGAAGAGGGAAGATAAAGAATAGTAGTGTGTTTGAAACATTTAATATTTTTCAAATGAGGGATTTTAACCACTGTACATTAAAGTGACAGATATTTGTGTCAGATTAGGAGGGTGCTTGAGTGATAGAAGTAGACCCTTCAGAAGAGCTAATGAGTGAACACTAGAGTCATGCCCAAGTCTACAGAGGTGCAAAAAGCATGCATTGCACCCTCAGTATGAATCTCAGCACCCTCAGTTGATCTGTGGAAAAGTGTTATGAGATTAAGACTGAATATACTTTTTGCTGTTTTCCACTTCCTCACAGCTTAATAAATATCAGTTGTCTAATTTGATATTTAAAAAAAAATGTCATAATGCTCATTCCTAGAAGCCATCCTCTCCTAATCAAAGATTTCCAAAAGAAGAATTAAAACAAAAGCTCACTGTTCACACAGTGATTTGTCTATGAGATATTATTGCATGTCAGAAGGTGAGGAAGTGGGAACATGAATTGTTTTGAATCATACAATTTTAGAGAGATAAAAAGATAGAAGCTAAGATATATGGCCCCATTTCAAAATCATGAACGTGAACCAAGAAGCTCTGAACACACACAGTTTTTGTGCTGATATTGCTTCCAGTGGCAGTTGGAGCCCTGTAGAGAACTCTGTGCGTTTCCGTGTTCTAACACTTCATGACGTGACCTGTTGTTGGTCTTAGATGCTTTAATTTCATAATGATAGCACTTGCAGCTAACTGGGGCTGATGTAGATGGATGGATGGATGGATGGATGGATGGATGGATGGATGGATGGATGGATGGATAGTCACAAAGGGCGTGTGTAATGAGGTGCAGATGCAGAGTTCCATTTTAACTTAGGCTGACTTTATTTATAAGAACTGAACTCAAAGAAGGCTCGAAGGCCAAAACACAAAGAAACTAATTACAAAACAAACACACCAAAGGCCATAGACTCTCTCACAAACAAGTCACAAAGGACGGGTAGTGTGAAGGTGGACCGACACAAGGGTAAGAACTAAGGAACTCTATACACAGAGGACTAGGACAAGAACCAATGACAACTGATAATCACTTTACATAAATACATGACAGCTGACAGAAGACATAAACTAAACCTTAATTTTGAACCTAAACGTAAATTTTCAAAATAAGAGTCTCACATATACAAATTAAACAATGGCGGCCTCGAGCAGCCACTGATCGGGGATGCCACAGAACCCCCCCCCTCAACGGTGCAACACCAGGGTGCCAGAGGGGCCAGAGGAGGGGTAGGCGGCGGCAAAACGCGGACTCCTTGGGCCTCACACGGCCACCCACCAATGTGTGCAAGTCTTTCCAGCCTTCATCTTGGCTAGGGCGGCCCGTGTTGATCCCACTCGTCTTGGTTCCTACAGATGCCACGCCGCCGTCTCCTCCAGACCGAAGCCCCCTCGAGGAGCCCCTCAGGGACCCTCTAGGTCCTCTGTGTAAAGGCCCCTTCAGGTCCCTCTAGCGCCCCCCCCAAAGGTTCATGGGGGGAAAGCTCTGTCCTTCTCCAGGGCCCTGACAGCACCCCCAACACCCCCCTCTGATGACGCATCTCCCGAGCACCAGAGTGTCCCAGTCTATGCCAGGGCTGCGGTATCCCCAGCATCCTCCAGTCCGGAACTCAGACAGGGGCTGCAGTCACAGGAACAGGGGCTGCAGTGGCGTAAGCAGGAACAGGGACCTGAATCCTCGGAGTTGGTGTTGGTGCCGGTGGTGATGCCAGCTTGGGGACCAGGGAAGACGTCTCTTGGCACCAGCTCAGCAGCTGGAGTGCTTGATGCGGGCACAGGAGTCCCCGTCCTAGGGGCTGGCATGAGGGCTGGCATCGATGCACTCTGGAGCCCACTTCCCCAGGCGTGGGGGCCTGTCTGGGTACCAGTGCTGGGACCAGAGGAGCACCAGGGAAGACGTCCCTTTGGCACCGGGTTGGGAGCCAGAGTGCTCAATGTGGGCACAGGAGCCCGCGTCCTTAGTGCTGGCATTGGCGCCTTCTTCGGCATCCTCTGGACAGGCTGGGAAGTCCTGCCTGGGGACCGGCGCTGGGGCCAGAGGAGCACCAGGGAAGAGGTCCCTCGGCACCGGCTCGGGAGCCGGAGTGCTCTGTGCGGGCAGAGGAGCCCGAGTCTGCAGCGCAGGTTTGGGGGCTAAGCTTGGCGCTAGCCATGGAGCTGGTGTTGGTGAAGCCCTTAGCAATGACTCTGGGCTCTTCTGAGCCGGCAGTGTAGGGGCAGCCTCCTTCTGCTGTTTGCCGTCACGTGAGCTCGTGACCGCGGAGAAGGTTTGCCGGACCGGTATGCGAGTCACCTTGCGAGGAGAGTCGGGCCTGAGCGTGGGTGGATTAGCCCCAGTGAAGTTGGCGACTTCCTGGGCGCCTGATCAGCGGACTGGAGATGGGGATGTCATGATCCACCTCGCCTCCTAAGCCCCTGATCTGCGGAACTCCTGCCTCGCCAAATAGCGAGCCTTAGCGAGAGCTCCACCTTGGTCGGGCCAAAGACAAACGAGCCGTAGACTTCCCCCAGATCCAGGATTGTGGGCATGTCCACCGAACGGCTGCCCCAGGAGTCCCAGCGTGCCTAAAACTCGTCCTCAAGGCTAAATCCACCCAGCAACTCAGAAATGAGAACTGATAATCACTTTACATAAGTATATGACAGCTGATAGAATACATGAACTTATAAAATATTAACCTAAACCTTAATTTTCAAAATAAGAGTCTCACATACACAAATTAAACAATGGCCTAGATAGATAGATAGATAGATAGATAGATAGATAGATAGATAGATAGATAGATAGATAGATAGATAGATAGATAGATCTGGCAGTACAACTGGTCATGCAGAAGTGAGCTAATTGACTGTCACAGGATGCCATCTTTGCCACAAACCAGTTAATTAAACTTCTATCTATCTATCTATGTATTTGTCTGTCTGTCTATCCATCTATCTATCCAATATTGACATGAGAGCAAAATGGGGACTAAAAACACACATTGCTGGTGACACAGTAACGCTTTTCCTTTTCTTTGCTTGTTAAATGAAAAGAAAAGTACACACAGTTACATTTTGTGAGGGCACAACAAAACCGAATGCTCATCCGAGGTAACTGTCTGCAAACTTGATTTGTAATGTGGGACTATGAACAGTTAATGGGTAGGCAAGCAAGGTTTGCAAACACGTTTTATTTTGAGATTTATTAGCAGTCCATTAGTACAACCGTCCTCCCCTCAGAACTCCCAAGTGGCTGCAATGGTTGCTATAGTGATAGTAATGAAAAGTATACAAGGCTGTGGGAGCTTACATGAATGTTCCAGTTTAGGCCTCACACTATTTTTACTGACTAAATCTGTTTTACAAGACTGCATCTATCATGGTAAAGCATCTATAACCCCCCTCTTTTATCCACTGTTAGGCTCCTTTTTCAGTGAAAATCGTTCAAAACCAATGGCCATACCGTCTGTACACAAGCACTAGGGTTCACAGCTAAAAGTGGTAGCATGTTGTTTGCTGATTATTTTTTATCTGTTTTATATTTCATGAAGAAGTGCATGCATTTGAATGTATTATTCCCTGCCAGTGCATGCATTGTTTCAATGTGTGTTAACTGTGCTCATAAAATGTAAGCCTTGGGTAGAGAGCAAATAACCATTTCCACTATGTTTAGATTTGATTACCAAATGCATGCATGTATACACTTTATCCTGGCCTGGTTTGTAAGATCTATTACATTAGGGGTAAAATTAATATAGGTAATATGTTTACAGGCTACCAGCTAAGCATTAAAACTAATATAGTCCACTTGACACTTGCCTTTTATGGAATCCAGGCTAAATGATTTAGCACAAACATGAATACAGTTGTAAAAAGTAATTACACAACATGACAGCATGATAATTATAGGCACCAAATGCCGAATAGCTAACCCTTTGTGACCGTAACAGCCTGTACTATTCTGGCATGGCTTTCCACACGATTTTGGTATGTGTCTGTTTGAATTTGACTGGAACAATCCCTGAAAACCAACCATAGCCCACAATTCTTCCTCTACCAAACCTTTTTGTTGGCACTGTGCATGCCGGTAGGTAGTGTCCTCCTGGTCCATCAAGCATATGCATTTGAATGCATTATTTTTTATCTCCTGCATCCATTGTTTCATATCTGTGTGTTTGTTCAGCTCATACACTGAACATCTTGGGTAAAGACAAAATAAACATTGTTATAAAAAAGGGCTGACAAAAATAAAAATCAGCGATTGGAAGAAAAGAATATTATGACTTGGGTGCCTCTAACAGCAAAGATTGGGATAAATTTCATGTTAGTCCACACTGCTGCCCACTATGGCTCATTTTTACTTAATGCAGATCAATTTCAATCTTGTAGACAGCATAAAGCTACACTTACAAGAACACATACTGACAAAGTGATAAAGGAGCACAATAATTTTTGATGCAATGATACAAGTAATATTATGTTTACAGACTAAACTGCTTAGCATTTGCGCTAATCTAATTCAACTTGACACTAGCCTCATATGGACTCTAACCTAAACCATTAAACACATATGTATTTAGCTGTAAACAAGTATCTAGGCAACAAAAAATATTATTAATGGTAAATTATGCTTGACCGTTAACACATCTTACCAATCAGGTGTAATGCGACACTGCAGTAGTCCGACTGTAGCAAGTGCTAAACTCTCGTGAAAGAAAAACTCATGGCAAATAACACGTTTACTATAGCTACGATGCTAACTGGATCAGATGTGGTAAATTCCCTTTTATTTCTTCCAGTTTTTGCTTCTGTTACAAGTGGGAGTGATGGTCAAACATTGCAAGATACTCATGAAAAATGTATGGTGAAAAAACCTTTAACACATCAACAGAAATTTACCCAAACTGTCAGCTTGGATATCAGTGTCATTCTTGTGTGGTATGAGAGGTTACCTTGCAACAGGAATGTAAAACGAAGGGGCACAATATTCCAACACTGGAGCATTTTCCCTCTCAAAAAAACCCAGTCCCCTAGTGCTGGGCCCGACTCTGTCTGCTTCTACTTCTATTGAGAATGTTTCTGGATATAAAATAACGCCAATGTTGCTCCATGTAATGAAACCATAGTTACTGTGAAACAATATAAAAAAAGATGGTAACTGTACATTTTAATTTGAATTAAAATGTAATTATGCTTCAGTAATTCATTTTAATTATGCTTCAGTATATAATAGTTTTACAGATCTGACCTTCAAATAGAGCTTGATACAGGATAATGAGCAAACAGCTGACTTACATTTAATTCAGAGAAGGTTCAGAAAAAAACTGAGTATAATATTGATTGCCATTGTCCTCCGTCTATGTACGTTCTTCAAGCAGGTTTTTCAAAGTGTCTTGAAAGCCAATACACCTAATTTACTAACTTAATTGGTGTACCTGTACACTTATTCATTCCTGAACAAAAAGCAGACCTTGAGATCATTTGTAGACTGATAAAAATATTGCTGCAGCTGACATAATGACCTGATCTAAATGTAATGTATCCTCTCTGAAGTCAGTTCTTTTGTGTCTAGATATATACTAGACAGCTACCACATCCTAGTTGTGATCTGGACTCTTCTGGCCTTTATGCATGTTTTGACACCTTAGAACAAAACATACCTCTTCTCAAAAACATAGAATCACCTCCTATCTTAACCTGTAGAACCTCCTATGGGTTTTCGGTGGGTTACATTTCAAGAGCACCCGTGTATAGTGAAAAAACGCATTGTTGTGTTGTAGTGAAAAAATGCCTAAAAATGCATGTTTCCATAGTGTAAACCCTAAATATGCCCCCAAATATGCTCCCAAAACACTTTAATTTCATTTTAAACTCATTAGCCTTAAAGAAAATGTAAAGGTAAATCTGTATTCATACTGTACAGTTTACACTGAACTCCTGCAGTGCTAGAATGTTCCCCCTGTAATTCATGCACACACATTTTCTTTGGTATATGCTGTCGTTTTCTTTGGTATTTCTTTGGTATATACAGTAACAGTTTAATTTACAGTAATAAAAATGCAGGGCTTTAAGAAGAACAAAATTAAAAACCCTCAAGACACTCCTGGGGGGAAATTCTGGACTGCAGCGTCACAGGGCAGCAGCCAATCAACAGTAAGGGGAAATAAATAACGTTCTCAGATTGGCTACTTTCAAATCTCCTGCCTCTGAGTACAGGTCCGGGCCTCATACGCCACACCCACTCATCCTCATGCTGGTTGTTTATGTTTGGGACGATGTTGAGCAGCGGAGGTTCATTCCGTTCAAGTGTGAGATTGCCTTGGTAATCCGTGATTGACTGAAACCATGACTGCTGATCTGCGTTTAAGCGGGGAGGTTACTGTATAAAATTCAGACTAATAAATAAGGTTTTAAATTGCAAGACTAATACATAAGGTTCTAATATATAAGATTTTCATATATATGAGGTTTTAACTTTTAAATGTTCTAATCCATATTGTTCTAATATGTGAGGCTAATATGAACGTTTCAGATTTATGAGGTTCTAATATATGAGACTCTGTTCCGCTGTTGGAGACGCAGCAGCTGTGTGGAGTTTGTCTGACTGTTGGGCAGAAGAGGAACCTGATCTCTGAACATCACCCAGAGCATGAAAACATCTCCATTGATCACATGAATAACATACTTATTGATCAGTGAGAGTCCGGATAATCCAATCGGCTGCCGGTTTGTTTGGAGTTAAAAACAGTCTGCCCCGTCTGATCTGTTCCGCTTTTGGACTTTTACACCAGCCGCCCACACACACACACACACACACACACACACACACACACACACACACACACACACACACAGGGAAAGTGTTATTTGTATTGTTACATTTACATTAAGTCCATTTTAATTGCATCAGCCGCTAAACAGATCTCGCAGTAATGGCCCTCACTGAGAAAATTGCAATCATCTGTTGGCTGGCTGGCGGTGTAATGGACAAACCCAATTAATCTAATCTGGTTGTGTTCCATTATAGCAGCACTTTATCATTTCAGCAGATGGAGAGCGCGGCTGCAACACGCTCAGCTCTCAGGACCTCGCTGTCTGAGGTCCGGCTGAGGAGGGAGTTCCGGAGCCAGCTGAAATAAATATTTCTATTTCATTATAAAGCTGTTAGCATTTGGGATGCGCAGGTCCTCCGGTTGACCAGTCAAAGTCCAGTATTTTAAAAATGAACTTACTGTTCTGGTGTTTAGCAGAAAGACTGAGAACCCATACTGGACACCCAGCAGGCAGGAGTATATCTCAGACTGGGCTGTCGCTGTTGAACATTGTTTATGCAGCCACAGATCTTCTCTGTGATTAAATCTATGCATCATGTACACATTTGTGTATGTATATGTAGAATATGAATATGAAGATAAAATACAAGAAATGTGTAGAACACTAGACTTATTCCATTCTATAAACACTATATTGGAGTGAAAACGGTAGAATAACCCAGTACACATTTTTCGGGTTGTTGGGGAGAAAAATTTAAAAGTTGAAAGCAGAATAATGTTTACTAGTGTGAGACATGGTATGAGTGTAATATCTGTACAGTGTGTTCTGGAGGGCCTCTAGGGGGTGCAGTGTGTCTCATAAGCCCATATGAAACTGTAGATACAGTCTGGACAGTTTGGCCATTAAATATCTGAGCTGCTGTCACTCGGCATTGCTGTATTTGCTGTCAGTGCGATAAAACCAGACTTGGTCTAAATATTCATCAAGAGCATCAATCGCACCTGTGCTCCTCCACTCTGTACACGAGTAAAACCAGTAGAACACGGTCTGAATGTGAGGAAAGGAAAGTGGCCTAAACAGTCTCTGCTGCAGATAACGAGCTTTACAGAAGATAAAGCAACGTCAGATCATGCATTCCGAAAACATTTCAAACTTGTATGAACTTAGCAGCTTAGTACGTGTGTTAGTCTGTCCCTGTGTGTTACTGTCTTTGTACATTGGTGCATGTGTGTGTGTGTATTAGTGTGTAAATGTGTGTTAGTGTGTACCCGTGTGTTACTGTCCCTGTATGTTGGTGCATATGTGCTTGTGTGTATGTTAGTCTGTGCCTGTGTGTTACTGTTTTTGTGTGTTGGTGCATGTGTGTGTGTATGTGTGTAAATGTGTGTTAGTGTGTACCCGTGTGTTACTGTCTGTGTATATTGGTGCATGTGTGTGTGTGCTAATGTGTACCTGTGTGTTACTGTGTGTGTGTGTGTATTAGTGTGTACTTGTGTGTTACTGTGTGCCGGTGCATGTGTGTGTGTATGTGTGTGTTCTAGTGTGTACTTGTGTGTTACTGTCTTTGTGTGTTGGTGCATGTGTGTGTGTGTGTGTTAGTGTGTACTTGTGTGTGTTCAGATCTGTCAAAAATGCCAGTAAAGATCAGATTTAGGCCAGGGACAGGACACCCCCTCCCAGTGACCCCCCAAATCCAGGCCTACGCTCCAGCTGTGAAATGTAGTATTATACATATTTTATAGCATCTCTACATCACTCATAGCTCTGAAAACTGATTTGTACTGATAGCTCGATGTTTTGTGTCCACAGATCAGATCTTCAGAAGAAGAGAAGACGCTGAAGGTAGGCTGGGGTTTGATTGACAGGTCCCGGTGTGTAACAGTAGTTCTTTCTGCTGGGTTCAGTCATACTGCAGTCGTGTGGTTGACACTCTAGCCCTCTTGCTGGTTAAAGTGTGTGTGTGTGTGTGTGTGTGTGTGTGTGTGTGTGTGTGTGTGGTGAAGGCTGTGTGGTCTCGGCCGTGTCGTTGCCTTCAGCAGCTTTAGTGGACCTGAGTTGTAATTTACATCCCGATTGAAGGCTCTGCTTTTCTACTTAATCACCCAGTCAGTTTCTGATGTTGTGTGTGTGTGCGTATGTATGTGTGTGTATGTGTGTGTGTGTGTGTGTGTGTGTGTGTAAAGTACAGTAAAAATACTATTTGCTGTCAGACTGTCTTATCTTTGTCATGCTGAGGCGACTAAATAAAAGAAATGTGAACAAAGAGCCTAAAGATAGGTCTTTAGGTCTTAAACAGGTTTCGCTCCTTGACTTTAGTGCTGCAGGGCCTGAATCGCCACTGTTTCAGATCCAAGAGCCACTAAACATTTCATCAAACGAATTATTCTAAATCAAAATGTGTTTTTCTAACCACTTTGATGTGTCCTATTTTTTTCCCTCCCCTGTCTTTTCCTGGCGCCCTGCTCCCCGCGCTGCAGCTCCGTGTCCTTGGACAGCCTTTCATGTGCTGTGAAAATAGCACGGTCCATTTATCTGGAATTGTCTTCATGTGCTGGGTTGGGATTATTCGTCCCTTCGGCTCAGGCTGCCTGTGTGGTTCCGTCTGGGCTCTGTGTCTCTGCGTGTCTTGAAGTGCTTTTATTCTGCTGGAGTGGTTACATTGACGTTAAACATCATCCTGACACACATCCAAACATTCAGAACATCCTAAAATCTCTTCTGATGAGTTTAACCCTTAGAAGGTGAGCAGCACAATCCGCGCCAGAGACGCAACAAATAGTAAATCATACAGCAAGTCGTCATACAGCAAAACCGCTCCTTATATGGAAGTTCCTCCGTTGTGTGTTGGTGCTCGAGGTGTCAGACGTCGTGCTGAGCTTTGTTTGGTGTTCCTGTGTCACGTAGAACCAAAGTTCCCGTAATTTAAAAACATGTAATAATGATAAAAACCACTATTGGGGCTTTAAAACGGTGTCACATGCAAATGAACATAAGGAAAAAAAGAACAAATTTCTTTTATTTTAGGTTTTAGAAACGAACAGAAAAAACACAAGATCTCTGAACCCAGGAGAACTTTCAGGATAGTCTCCGCCCACAAGTGGGTGGGGAAAACCCACAGAGGGAGGGGCTCCAGAGAGAGGCCGAGTGGCAGCGCGCCGAGAGAAAGAGCAGCAAACCGTGAGTGTGTAGGAGAACAAACACCTGCTCTAGACCGATTTACACTGTGTATAGTTACTGAAATCAGAGTTTACTGATACACTCTGAATTCTCTATTATGAATACTTGTTGTACATTTTTCTTTACAGAACAGTTTTAAACAATGGTTCAGTAAAGCACCAAATTGTGGTTTACTAAAGTCATAGAATCTTATTTTATTCTAGAGCATTAGCCATTTCTGTAATAAACCTTTTTAAAGTTCTACATAAAGTAAGAGGTTCTATACTAATTTAAAGTTTTATAAGAACCTCTTGCTCAAGTCTGGAACTGTTTAGCAACTTTAAATTTTAACGGTGAAGTTATAATTTAAAGTGTAGAAATGTGAAATTTTTTATTTGTGTATCAGCGATATTTGTTTATTTGAAGTTTTGATTCTAAGTGTTTACTAAAAAGGTTCTAAATTTATATTCTATCACACCTGCCTGAAAAGACTCTGCAGTAAAATGTAATTTAAATTTAGGAAGATTTATTGTTGTTTTTTCCGACTGATCCTGGAAGGGAACATGTGCGGCTTCCAGGCGGCTAATGTTGTTAGCATTGCGTCCCCCCTGGTGTTCTGCGTTCTCTGTCTCCGGCTCCGTGTTTTGGCTGAGACTGATTTGCTGTCGGAGGTCGGAGCATTTCCAAACGCAGGCCGACTCCAGAAATTAATTTGTCCAAATAACCGAGGCCGTGGGCGCGAGGCGGGCCGGGCGGAGCCTCCTTTTGAAGTCTGGAATGTTTTGACTGACTTAAAACAGGCGAGTGGACCGAGCGGATCACTTTCACTGACCCACGGGACTTTTAACTGTTCTCATACCAGAGGAGAACTCAGGATCAGAGTCTCGGCCGCTTCAGGACAACCGGACCAGCAGAACGAGGGAACAGAGGAGAACAAACAAGCAGCCCGTAAATTTCTTTACTTTATAACCTTCACAAATAACCAAAAATCACCTAAATGGACAAACACAGTCCAGAAGAACCTGGACAGCATCACATTAACCCTCAGTAACATTAAATGTGATCTGTTTTTAACTGGATCTCATTTAACAATCTTTACAAAGTATAAACAACAACCAAAGTAACAACAAGCAAAAAAATGAAAAAACAAAGGTCTCTCTAAGAACCTTTAATGATTCTTCAGTGAAAGTGTTTTCAGGAACCATGAATGTGGTCAAGAAACTCAAAGACAGTTTGGGATACTCTAGGAGGCTTAAATAAAGAGGAAATTGCTTTTAGTCCCTAAAATTTTAAAGACCCTTAACTAAACCTTAAAATACAAATAAAAATGTGTGAAATGTAAAGACAAAGGGAATAAGAAAAAGCTTATACGAATCTGATTTCCTTATTTTGCATAGAAAATTCTATTCTTCATTCTTCTGTAAAGTTGCCTTTTTACATTAAATGTGCTTTTGTTGTTTGTATACTGATTGAATGGACCTACATGTTTATATTAAGCATTGTTAAAAATGAGTTTAGTTTGAGCATAAAATTTTAAGCAGCTCAAGTTGGGCAAAAGCAAATGTTGTTTCTGGAAAGTGTAGCATCTAGAAACAAGCGGCAGAATATAGACTCGAAACACAAAATTGAGCGTGAAAACAGTGCAGCATTAAGGTACCATCAGATAGATATTAATAAGCGAGAACAAAACGTTGCACAGAATATTATATGGTCGACACTAGACTTTTATCTATTGAGGATTATCCAAACAATGTAATTTAAAAATTAATTTGCAGGTCAGTGTTTAAAATTTCAGTGCCTGAATGTCTCATCCCTGCCTGGACTCCATTAGTGTTGGGAAAAAGTTACGAGACCAATTGAAAATAAATCGAAGACCAGGACTTTTAGTTTGCTTTGGCTACCTCAAAGCCAGGTCTGGACTGGCAAAAATTTTATTACATTTCCAGATTATTTCTCACTTTGTTTATTTTATGGGTTCTTGTAAACAGCCGCAGTTCTCGGTGGGGGTCTCTGGAGCCCCTCGGTTAGTTGAGGCTCGGCTTTATGAAGTGAGGTGTGTTTTGAAGGACACAGTCGGTTGGTTTTAATAAAGCTGCAGTAAAACGGCGCGTTATTAAATCAGTCGTGTTAATCCTCCAGGGCGATAATTAGGCTGCAGCGGTTTCAGGACGCCCGGAGAAACGGGACGGCCAGAGTGCAGGCCACTTAAATTTCCACCTCGATAAATAATTCAGCCCCACCATCTCTCTGCAGCGGACCCTAACGACGGCCTTTAATAACCTCTGACTCAGCAAGACTGTAAAACAGACATCTCCATACAAACCATACCTCTCTCTCTCTTTCGCTCTCTCCTCTCTCTTTATCTCTCTCTCTCTTTATCTATCTCTACTTTCTCTCTCTTTATCTCTCTCTCTCCTCTCTCTCTATCTGTCTCTCTCATCTGTCTCTCTCTCTTTATCTCATCTCTCTCTTTATCTCTCTCTTCTCTCTCTCTTTCTCTCTGTCTCTTTATCTCTCTCTCTTTCTCCTCTCTATCTATCTGTCTCTCTCTTTATCTCATCTCTTTATCTCTCTCTCTTCTCTCTCTCCTTATCTATCTTTCTCATCTCTCTCTTTATCTCTCTCAGTCTCTTTTTCTCTCTTTCCTCTCTCTTTATCTATCTCTCTCTCTCTTTTTATCTCTCTCTCTCCTCTCTTTATCCATCTAACTTTATCCCATCTCTCTTTATCTATCTCTCTCTTCTTTCTCTTTATCTCCGTCTCCTCTCTCTCTTTATCACTCTTTGTCTTTTATCTCTGTTTGTCTCTCCATTTGTCTCTCTCCGCTCTCTATCCCTCTCTCTCTCAATTTCTCTTTGTTTTCTTTATGTCTCTCTGTCTTTCTTTCTCTCTCTCTCTCTCTCTCTCTTTCTCTCTCTCTCTCTCTCTCTCCCTTTTCTTCCTCTCTTTTCTCTTTCTGTGTATTTTCTGTCTAACCCCACTTCTGTCATTCTGTCATGCTCTTACTCGCTCCCTCACTTTCTGTTCACAATCACTCTCTCTCTCTCTCTCTCTCTCTCTCTCTCTCTCTCTCTCTCTCTCTCTCTCTCTCTCCCTCCCTCTTTCTGTTCCCTTCTCCCTCTTCTCATCTCCTTTTTTTTCTCTCTCTTCTATTTCTGTTTTCTTTCCGTCTCTCTTTATCCCAAACACTTTTATAAAGTGTTTATCAGTAAAGTCATTTATTTTATCTTTTATGTTTATCAGTGACGAGGTTCTGCAACACTTCAGTGTTTATTACAGCTGAGAAAAAATCAGGTGTGTGTGTGTGTGTGTGTATATGTGTGTGTGTGTAAACATCGTATATCAATCTGGCATACAATGGATAACACATTTTTATGTGTGTAATTAAGCTGGTGTAAATCATAACACAGCATTGATGTTTTGTGTGAAGCCAGGTGGTCTGCCCTGTGTGTGTGTGTGTGTGTGTGTGTGTGTGTGTGTGTGTGTGTGTGTTTTAGTGTGTAGTTTGTATAACACAGCATTGATGTTTTGTGTGAAGCCAGGTGGTCTGCACTGTGTGTGTGTGTGTGTGTGTGTGTGTTTTAGTGTGTAGTTTGTATTTTTATTTTTGTGTTTTATTTATATATTTTCATAATCTGGTCTCTGGGTCATTGAAACAGAAGCAGCTTGTTATGTGTAGGGTGTGTGCATCGGCCTTGCAGAGTGTCTGTGTGTGTGTGTGTGTGTGTGTGTGTGTGTGTGTGTCTACTTATTTTATGCATTTTTTATTTATTGCTTATTTACTGCATATTAACAATACGATTGGTCCTTGCGCACCTCATTTGCATAAACGTGGTCCGGGAGGAGAGGTCCGAGTGCATCAGCCCTGTGATGTGTCAGTTATGTGTGTGTCCTGCCGTCTCTCCCATGTTAAAAAATAATAATACATCGCAGTACGTCACTCATAATCTGCCCCTGAACCTAAAACACCTTTTCATCTTCCAGGTAAATCGGTTGCTGTGAGCGAGAGATTTATACCCTTTACCTTTTTTTGCAGTTGTAAAATAATGCAAGAGTGTTGTGTAGTTTTTTTACATTTCCAAGATGTAATAAATTATTTTTAATTTTCTCCAAACATTTTTTGTTTGGCATTTTGAATCAAGTGTGGTCAATAGTGTATAAAACAATAGTGACATGCGCATTTTACACAGACACACTCCCACAAATTACAAAAGGATTTATGAACCCTTAGCTTTACTTGTTACTTATACTAAATGTACTTATTTTCCTTTTTAAATGTGTTTTGAGGTGTTTTAGTAGGAAAAAAAAAGTCAAACTGGCCTCTCTCTGACCTTGTCCCAAAAGTCTTGGCCCCTGAATTGCCCTGGTGTGCAGGAGTCCTGACTGCATGAATATCATACGTTCTTCAGCCGCTGCTCCGGAACGGTTCTGCTGGTTATTTAATGACCCCGGCGCTGATGGAGGTTCGGTATGATCTCAGTGCTGCTGGTCTGGTCAGACGCTGAGGGGACGGGTGTGACTCAGGGCCTGGCTGAGGTCAGCGCCGCGGGCCGGAGTGGGGGGGTAAATCTCCCGCTGGTGATTAAGGGGTCGGTGGCCCAGTTAGCACGGGGCTAATGGTAGCGGGCCAGTGGGATCGGCCTGGGGAATGCTGGGAAACAATTTAGCGTCCCGTACGCAGGTGTGGCCTCCTGCCGAGGCAGGGGACCACCTCCGAAACGAGCAAAAATATCAGCCATTAACAGTTCTTTTTACAAACGTAATTAAAGCCCCTGCCCCCCGAGGGCCCATACATCACTTCTGGGCCTCTTATTGATTTTTTTCCCCTCCGTGTTCATAGTTATCGTGCATTATTTATAAAAAGAGATTGATGGCTTTTACATGTTGTTGACCTTTTTACGTCACCCCCCCCGCCCCACCCCTCACCACCCCTCCCCACCCCTCCCCGCTACCTATTAATTATGAAATACTGTGGGGTTTTTCGGCCGTTGGCTTTTATGGGCTCTTCCTGTTGAACTTGGTGCTGTGTTTAAGCGACTGCAGAAGGTGAAGGTGGACTCGGTCCCAGCGCTCTTAAGTCATTCGCACATTATGTCATGAGTGAGTGTGAGTTTTTTTGGGTTAAACTGTACAGTAGTGCGAATTTAATGGCACCCTGTTCGGCACTGAGCCGCTTCGGTTAAACTATTCCTCAAATATAATGATCACAATATAACTGAAAATCACACACACACACCCACACACACACACACACACACATACAAACTGAACTGAACTGCTTCTTTTCTCACAATCAAACTGCACACACTGAACTGTTTGGCATGAACTGCCACTGTATACAGTGAATTGTATTTGTTATATACCGTAAATATCCTGTGTTTACTATATACTGTAAATATACTATATAATGTAAATACTTTATTGGTCATTTGCATTTCTGTGCATATTTGCACACTTTACTGACTCTGCTGTTAGAATACATTGTGTTATAAAACTGTATTCACTCATACTAGAGCTGTTCCTACTCTAGTATCCTGCTCCTGTTTTACTGCTTAAACTATTTATCTGCTCAGTGAGTGTTTTATACCATTAAAACAGTGTGTGTGTGTGTGTGTGTGTGTGTGTGTGTGTGTGTGTGTGTGTGTGTGTGTGTGTGTGTGTGTTTGTGTGTGTGTGTGTGTGTGTAATCTTCTGTAGTCTTGTGGTGTTTCCGTTTTTGTGTTGGACTATGGTTCTCGAGAAAAGTTATTTAATTTCACTGTGTGCATAATGGGCCTCCATCCAACCGCTATGTAGTTTGTACAGTTACATTACACAGCATACACTACAGTTCTGGAGTCAGTGACATATGTAGAACAGACTGAAACCTGCTCACACTATTTCTCTACAATCAGTAACATATCTAGAACTGAATGAAACCTGCTTAGAATATGGTGTAGATGGTGTATCTAGAACCTCCAGAAGGACATGGGTTTTTTTTTCTCACCCATTGTAAATCAGAACCTGATTGGTTGATTGCTCTTCCTGATGGTGTTGGAAGTTCATCTACTTACTAATCTAGGGTTTTCAGTTCGCCTCCAGAGGGACTGACCAATGGGAGAGCTTGTTTCACTATATCTACTGAGATAACGATTGTTATTGGCCAATTTGCCATTTTAAGGATTTAACCCTTTAGTTTCTAATGACAGCTTCGCTTACAGTCTTTAAACACATGATGATGCATTTAAATATAAATGAAAACATTACAAATGTGTTAGAAATAAACATGCAGTGTGAAATTGGTGGTTATTTACTGTAAATCAGTGAAAATTAAGGCTCAGTGATGAATGATGAATGGTGGTCAGTGTCGGGCCCACACTGCCCCCTTCTGCCGGCATTGGGTGGGACGTCCTGCTGAGGGCTGAGAGAGAGAGAGATGTCCTGGGCTTATCGGCTCTTGTTTAGGTCATATAACCGGCTGACCCTTGGAATAACTTACACACACTCACACACTCCTGATCCGCACTGTCAGCGCCTCCCGCCGCGTGTGTGAGGTGATTTCATCAAGCACTCGCTCAGCTGGAAACTGCTGCGTTTCTTTCCTCAGTTCAGGCTTGTAAAACAGGAGCTCGCCCACCACAGCAAAAAAAAAAAAAAAGTAATTTTCCACTTCCACCTACAGTAGTGCAGATTTTTCAGCAGGTTCAGACTGAGTCCTGGACTCCTTAAATCAGCACTTTTCAACTGGGTTTTCACCAGAGCGTTAAATATACTGATAATGTTTTAGGTCCATTAAAGCTTTGTAGTCGAGAATAGAAAGAATGTGTGAAAAGGTTCACTGTAGAGACTTTCTGTACAGTACAGTTGAATGGAACCAGATGTCTCTAACACAAATTCAGCCGTTTTATTCACTGTTGCTTCCCAGTGAGTGTTTATATGGATGTTGATGATGGTAAAATAGTGAATCTGAACTAAATCACTTTTCTTTGGGGACTAGTTTGCCTCACAATGCCCTGCATGTATACCTCCACCATGAATGGGTTTAGTTTTAGGGCCAAAATCTTCTCAGAATTCTGGTAGGACAATGTCTCAGGCTTCAGGTGGCGCAACCAGAACCATTTGATGAAATAACTTTCTGTGAGAGAGGTTTTAGAGGCAGAAGTCTGGTTCCATTCACCTCCACTGTGAGCAGTTAAAAAACTAAATCACTTTTCTTTGGGGGGGGGACTGTTTTACCTCACATCGTCCTGCATGTTTCCCTCCACCATGAATGGGAACCTGCTTATATTATGGCTCTATGGTCTGAAACGTTTCTAGAAATGACTGAAAACTGGGGTTCTACAATTACTGATATATTTAGAATATGTATCCCTCCTCCATGGGTTTAGTTTTAGGACCAAAAGCTTCTCAAAATTCTGGAAGAACAACGTCTCAGGCATCAGGTGGCACAATCATAACTATATGATGGAACAACTGTAAGGGAGCTTTTAGAGGCAGATGTCTGGTTACATTCACCTCCACTGTCAACAGTTTGAACCTGTTTATACCTTAAACACTGAACTATGAGGTTTGGAAGTTTCTCTTTCATTTGTAAACATTTGTCTCTTTTATTCGTTTGGAGGACTGTAGCCTGAGGCATCAGCTCCTCGCTGAACGTTTTCACAGTGCTGGGATTTTTACGCTCATCAGTGGGGATATGGAGGGTGTGTTTGTGGAGCAGATGAAATGTGACTTCATCGTGAAGACAGACACTGTAAGTCAGAGAGCATTTCGCCATTCCCTCTGATTGACAAAGGATTAGTGCTATTATTCCTGCACCACTCAGCGGATATTATTACTGTACATAACTAATGCCCTTATTTTGGACATGATTTTGTTTCCTGTTTTAATGGCTTACATAACCTCACCATGCGAGAACAACCAGCATCTCCACCACCAACTCCACCGCAAAGCTTCACCACAAAACTCCACCATAAACCTCCACCACAAACATCTGCCACAAAACACCACCATGACTCTCTACCACAAACCTCTGCCATGAACCTTAACCACAAACCTCTGCCATGAACATTAACCACAAACCTCCACCAGAAACCTCCACCACGAACCTCCACCACAAAACTTCTCCTGAAAACTCCACCATATACAGTGGTGTGAAAAAGTGTTTGCCCTCTTCCAGATTCCTCATTTTTTTCCATGTTTGTCACACTTAAAATATTTAAATTTGTCAGATCAAACAATATTAAATATTAGTCAAACAACACAACACAAGACAAAATGCAGTTTTTAAGTGAAGGATTTTATTATTAAGGGAGCAAAAAAATCCAACAACTGCAATCAACAACTGCAATCAAGCATTTGCGATAACTTGCAATGAGTCTTTTACAATGCTGTGGAGGAATTGTGGCCCATGCATCTTTGCAGAATTGTTGTAGTTCAGCCACATTGGAGGGTTTTCGAACATGAACCACCTTTTTAAGGTCATGCCACAGCATCTCAATAGGATTCAGGTCAGGACTTTGACTAGGCCACTCCAAAGTCTTCATT
>JBBJLS010000082.1:26037283-26058607 GCA_037577275.1 Bryconaethiops microstoma | reverse complement strand
TTGTCAAATTTAGAACAAATATACGAACATTTATATATTGTCAAGAAAAAAGCTGTGACGTCTGGGCCTCGTCGGCCACGCCCCCTCGTCCTCGTGCAGGGTTTATGTTAGTGCACGGTGCTTAGCAACCCAGCAAGTGGACGAGAGGGCGTGGCGGACGAGGCCCGGACGTAACAAAAGCAAAAAAAAATGCGGAAGATATCTGCCTTTTCCGCGCATGTGCGGGAGGATCCACGAAAAATTATTAGTTTGGTTCTCAGAAAAAAATCAGAGTGAGACTGAAATCAGGACTGCTGATCCACGTATAAGTGGGAGGTTACTGTACATTGTTGAGGAAGAGAGGAGGATTTTGTAGTACTGATACCAATGTCTCTTCTTATTATCTGATGCTCAGGTTTACATCTGCAAAACTAAACTAAATATATAGAAAATATAGCTGTGGAACTGGTTCATGCAGAACCTGTTTGTCTCAAGATGCCCCATATTCATTAAACTGAGGATGAGGGTCTAAATCTATGATAATCCTTTAAAAACAGGAAGTCACTGGTCTAATAACTGGTCATATACTTTTCAAATCAATTTTAATTCAGAAAAGCAATGAATATTGCAGAGAAAATGGAACAGTTCTTAGTTAATCTGGCCACTGGATGCAAGGGGGAGATTGGGAGATAACATAATCCAGTTCAATCCAATCAGCTAGAGATTTGTCACATTATGTAAGGATGAATGGACCAAATTTAACAACACACCTCCCTCTCTTTATTTCTCTCTCTCTCTTCCCTACTTTTTAAACATTCACATACATACTCACTTGTTTTTCTCCACTTGGTCTTCTGTGAGATAACAGTAACTCCACTGCTCCGACCACTTCCTTACGAATGGCATAGAGCAGAGCATCTCCAGTGTTCACCCCATGGTCCAGCAGCAGCTCCATCACCTCCAGGTTTTCATTCTCTATGGCAATCAGCAGGGCACTGCGGCCCAGCGGATCCACACAATTCACATCTATGTTGTAGTAGACCTCCGCCTCCTGCAGCGCATGCTTGACCCCCGCATAGTCACCCTTCTCCACAGCCAACAGGAACGCCCGCTCCTCCTGAGAGAGCTCCACTTCCGCCCGGACGATGTGCAGAGGGATCCGATCCCGGTACGGAGAATAACTGGACTTTTTGTAATAGAGGTGGGACATAGGATTCATGATGGACTCTAATAGAAGGAGAAAGAAAGAAAAAAGTTCACAATTCCTTTTACATTTTTTGACATGCATCCTTCAAATTTGAATTTGTCCAACAAATTGGATAAAAACGAAATTGTACAACTCCCAAAGAATGATGCAGCAGGACACCCTAACCATGACTGTGACCTTTCAAATTGCCTATCTATCTATCAGTCTATTTATCAATCTATCTATCTATGTATCTATCTATCTATCTATCATGAATTTTATGACAACATTAATTTAGAGTTATGCTCCAAAAGCATTTTTTCTAGTTGCAGGATACTATCTATCTATCTATCTATCATGAATTTTATGACAATATTAATCAGAACCTCCACTGCAATGGAGTTAGCAAAAGACAGAACTATGTAGGAAGGGTGAACAGTATAAAGCAGTTTATAAATATTGATTGACTAAGTGTTTTTTTAGGCCCCTGTTATCCAAAGTAATCCGTCAGCAGAAGTCACATCAGTTCACAAAAAAACAATTATGGGAAGTGGTTACTGACAAAATCTAATCATGATCTATAGTTAGTGTTCCAAACCACATCCTTGTCTACTCCATTCAATTTGCTAATATCTTAGAAGCGGGTATACACACTGTTGTAGTCTTATCGCACACATTGAGAAACAGCAATACATTGACTTGATTAAAATGTTTACATAATGTTCATATGAAAAAAAATATATTACATCAGCACAGTTAAAAATAAAGCTAAGAGACAAAACAGCGTTGAGAAATAATATTCATGTATATATTCAATTTAAAAAAAAACATACAAATAATTTAACTTTGACACTTATTTCAGAAGATTTGCACTTCACTTGTGCTTTAATACAGTAATATTTTTGCTCACTTTTTACTTATATTTTTCATTTTATCTTATAAGACCAGGAAATGTATTTCTTTATTTCTCTTGCAAATGTGTTAAGCATTTTATTCATTTTTTAATTTTATTATCATAACCAAATTTATGTAATTGTAAAAATGTATCTACTCACAACTGCACCTTACTCAAGTATATTCTTAGATTTTCATTTTACATTATGCATATTTATCTTTGCTTAAAAAATCAATAAAACATCATTTGATCAGGAGCAACCAAACTTAAAAGCATTAAAATGGCAGGAGAAAAGGGAAATTCTCAAACCTTCTTATATGGAAAGTGAGCTCCGTGAATTTTAGGACAAATCAGTGAAACAGGACATTCAGATTCTAACACATTTAACAGAATTAACATTCAGCTCATTGAGGACACACAGAGTGAGCTCATAATTAGTGGGATTTATTAGAGGGTGCTGAGGTGTCTTGCTTTGATCTCTCTTCTATAATCTGAAAGAGAATATGAACACACACTCTCTCTCACACACACACACCAGGTGCTGTCTTCCATATGGTCCCTTTCATCTCACATCTCTCGCTCAGTAATAGAACCTACTTTATTTCAATAAACAGCCAATAAATTAGTTACATTTCTTTAATGCTTAATATAACCATAACTAAGCTCGACCTGACCTTACCCAAACCCTGATCCTTGTCGCATCAAGCCCTAAACACAATCTGGCCAGAGTAAACGTAAACCCAATCCTGAAACTGAAATGAAAGAATTTCTAAAAAAACAGGTTTATGTACATCACTATTGGTTATTTGTGGCTGTAGTTGTCATAATAATCAGTAGAATAATATTAACAACAGACTATTCTACTGATTATTATGACAACCACAGCCACAACTGTGGGGTGGTAGTGGCCTAGTGGGTAAAACACTTGCTGGTTCAAATCCCCACTTTCTACTATTGTGTCATAGAACAAGACACAGTTGCTCCAGGGGGACTGTCCCTGTAACTAATGAATGTAAGTCGCGCTAGATAAGGGTGTCTGCCAAATGCTCCTTTAACTTAAAAACAAAAAGATGAAGACATCAAGTATAATTGATTAAACAGGCTTATTAATTAGATAATTAGATTGGATAATTAGATAGTATGCAGCTGGTTATCTAGTGGTTAGGGATTTGCCCCTGCAACTAGAAGGTTGTGGGTTTGAATCCCTGGACTAATAGTGACACCACTGCTCCACAAGCACCCCTCACTGTTGGCAGTCCACTGCTTCACTTGGTGAATGGGTGAAACAGAGAAAGAATTTCTCTTTTTTCACACTGTGTGGTGTAGTGTGTTCATGCATGACAATAAGGTGCCACTTTACATATTCATGCATGACTATAAGGGGTCACTTTAGTAGAAAGTGTATAGCATAATACAATTAAGTGATTATCATCCCTCCATACTCTGTGGCAGTTATAAAAATGCTGAGTAGGCCTAGTTGACCCTGGTATTGGATTAAAGAAAAGATCTAAGATTGCTGGAGGATGAAAATGCCACTATCCACAGGGCACAAGCGTCACTGAATAGTGTGCTGAGTAGGAAAGTGATGTAAATCACATGCTATGGCCTTCACTGGCTCCCAATCTCAACAGAGATGATCACCAACTGAGGGTCTCTTTTGGAAAAATGATGTTGTGTCCCTCCATTACAGTTGGCACAATGAAGCTGTTGTTGTTGCTCATGCTGGCCCTCCATCTTACAAAGACCATTTCGTGTTGGTTTTTCCATTCACTTGTCACCTGTCTGTGTATGTAAAGCCAAAAGGCAGATTTAAAAATAAATTATTAACCAGATTCATACTTCTCAAGGGCCTCTGTTGGAGAGACACTTAGCTAGACATTAACTACATTAATAGAGAAACGCAGAGATGTTTAAACACAAACATTCATTATGTCACATTTTGTTATCTTTGCATGACAGGCCCCTTTTAAGTAATTATATAATTGCCGATAGCTTTGTGTAATGGATGTGTTTTAATAGTTCAGTGCCTAACTCTATCTGAGGAACGGTATTCGAGCAAAAGTTGGCTGAAGCAGCTGCTAAATTAAAAGTAATGGAAGCTTTGTAGTAAGATGTTATCTGACAGCCAATAAGGAATGTCGGCACAATCTAGGTTAAAATTTTAAGTTAAAACCTTTGTTAACATTTTGATTTTCCACCCCCAAAGCAGGTCTAACTTACATAACTAGCTGGCTGCACATTAAGACTCTGGTCACACTGCAGGGAAAACTTGGATTGGTTTCTTGTAGTGTTCTGTCCTGCATATCTACATGTTAGCATGAGTATGCTGACTGGGGAGGAGCAAAGCTTAGATCTTTATACCATTAGACTATAACTAGCAGAATAATTATGCTACATTTCTTATTAATTCTGATTTTTAATATGAAATTTATCACACTTACTTCAAGAACTGACACCCCGAATGACAAAAAGACCCCATGAATTTGACTGGTTAAACTCAGTGACAGGTCCAGAGATCTGGAAAATGATTCAAGACTAGGGATGCACCAATGAAGGATTTGTAGGCCAAAAGCTGATTTCCAATAACGTTCATGTAACGTTCAATGTAATAATTCATAAACATTCATACATGTAGTAATTGGATTAGAAAAAAAGTAGAATAATGAATATTAGTTTAAATGTCAAATCTAATTTAAAGTTAATGTTTGATGCCAGAGTTATTTTTGAAGAAAATACAGTGTACCCCCACGAAGTCATGTTCAGAGTTCTCGGCCTCGGTTGTTCAAGGATCTTTTTTAGAACTTTCTTTGAATTTTGGAGGTGTATTGTATACCAATATGATTCTGATATCATCTCACATCCCTATGTAAAACCACTGACAAATATGATGGGAATGTTTTTTTTGTTGTTGTTCAGACAGCAAGAAACCTGTCCTACTCAAATCAGATAGTTGAGTACATAAAGTGAGCATTCCATTTATTAGTAACAAGTCACACCCTAATGGATTCTGCCGTATCAAGTCCTATATTTTGTAAAAAGGGTGGTCAGAGTGGCAATTGTTATGTTCATTCTGGCTTTTCTGGCTATTGCATTTGTGTGATATCACAGACACAGTTAATCAGTCATTTACAATAGTGAGAGTGCTACTATGAAACAAAAAATCTTGAAGGACTGGTGTCCAGTACATTTTGGTGGATCCCCTTCTCAAATACACTTGCTAAGCCTCACAATTAACAGATTATTTGAATCAGTTGTTTGAGCTGGAAAATATGCAAATTAAGCTGACCACCTGATACTACACATACGATTCAGCATATACCTGCACTTAATTCTTTATCTGCCTGTTCAGTTTTTTGTTCTGTTTAGTTGGTTAATCAATTATAAAAATTCCTTCTCTAATTTCATTTGTCACAACTTTAGTACCACTGTTTTGTTTTTTGGGGTTTTTTTTTAACACTGGTTTAACTGGCCTACTTACAACCTACTGATCAAGATCTGATTTAAAATATATATATTTTTTTCCAGACATAAAAAATCTATTTTTAATTTTTTCAGATATTGATAAACTTCTATCTGCTGAATTTAGAATAGAAAAAAGCCTAGCCTACACAACCTATAAGCCTTCATAAATATTTAGTAGGGTTATATTAGTTGTCATGAAAGTTAATGTAGGTATCATGAAGCCCTAAGAACACTATCCTTCAATGAAATGTTACCACTAATTCTCTGTCTAACATGGAACTGCATATCACTTTAATTAAATGCAAACTCAATGCAGTTTGGGGGCCTAAAGTAAATGATTATTTCATGTCATAAATTTGCAGTTCTACATTAGGCAGACCTCCAACTGAATTATATTCCCTATGCAAATGTAGCACTAAGAGTCTTGCCAAAGGACTCTTATTTGTGTAGTGTGGTGTATTACACTAATATTGAGAATTCTAAGAATGTAAGAGAGGGGTTATACATTAATGAAATGATGGTTTTTCAATAAGGACTCATGTGAAGACTGAACCAGCCAAGGACATCATTCATCAGGACAAAAAAGGAGGATTTAAAACATTAGCTCTAGTAGGACTGACAAAGCCCATGTGTACAGAGTATTTATCCCCTAAAACAGTGCTTTACTCACAAACACAGCACATATTTTTCACATCTCTATCAAAAGGCTCGGACATATGTATATGAAACAACTTGTCATATAAATGTGCCAAAAAGGGTTTTTAGGGACAATGTCATTGAAAAACTACTACAACAAAATTTCTCATTGAATGGTTGTTTATAGAACCCTTATAGCAATCAGCTGAAAAGTGTTTTAAAGAACCTCCACATAATATAAATGTTCTATGCCATTTGATGTTCTTATGTTCAAGCCAAGAATTATCTAGAACAGCTGAAAAGCTGAAAAGTGTGAACAGCTGAAAAGTGTTAACTGGAGTGATGAATCACACTTCACTATCTGGCAGTTTGATGGACAAATCTGGCAGATGCCAGAAGAACACTACCTACTGGAATGCATTTTGCCAACAGTAAAGTTTATAGGAGGAGGAATAATGGTCTGGGGCTGTGTTTCAAGGTTTGTGCTAATCCCCTTTGTTCCCCTTGACATATATTTCTCCTTAGCTGCATCCTAAAACACACATCTATACTTTCTAGATTACTGCATTTGCATTTGTAATGGTGTAATATATTTTTATAGTGTAGTTGTATGTAGTTTGTGACGCCACCTTTTCTGTCAGAAGGAGAAAGCCATTGGAGAGAGCAACAGCGAAATGCCTCATGCCGGTAAATTGAAAATACAATTTGACAATACAAACTGAGAAATTGTATTTCATGTTTGCAATAGTCATTTACTCCATCAAACATAGAACAAGGTGCATAGATTCTACATATCCACCCACCTCTAGACTTCAGTCATTCACAGATTTTTTCTTAGAACCTAACTAATAATTGTTCGCAGAAAACCCCGCAAATTCACGGAAACCACAAATATTCTCCATTTTTTCTTGCTTTTTTATGGCAATATATGTTTTTTTATGCATTTTAGTGCTAAATTATTAAGAAAAATATAATTTACAAATTTTGTAACTTATAAATAACTCTATAAATCTACAAAAACCCATTTCCAAAACATCTCCTGTAACTTTACAGGAGAAGTAAGAACAATCTTTACTTTTTTATTGGAAGTTAATATAACAACCCTTTTGATTTTAAAGTATTTCTTTCAGTTGGATTGTCATGAAAGTTTGATACAAAATAAAGGGCAGTGTCACATCCGGGCCACCTCAATCACATCCCCAGCAGCCCCCGTCTCCTAAGTACTGAGCGTACCCATGTCATGTCTCATTTTTGCGACCTCATGTGTTGGCATGTCTGAGCTCGGTGCTGGTGCAACCCAGGTGTAGAGGCTTGAGGCTCTACATGCGAATCAGCTGGGTTGTTAGGCACCTGATTACAGGCTCACCTGTCTCGTGTTCATGGCTAAGTGTTCCCTTGTTTAGTGTAATAGTTTTGGTCTTGTGATTGTTTGTGTCAAGCGACTCTTAAAAGCCAGCCGGTCTGGAGAGAGGGCATACGGTCACATTCCTATCCTCGTGGTGTCTGTGTGAGTTTCATTACAGCCTGTGTGGGACAAAGGGAACAGGGACTCGTGTCTCGTCAGTCCAGCTCTGCCTGTTTCCTGCCAGCCGCGCTTCAAGTGGCAGTTGGAACGCGGACTGGAGTCCAGAGAAAAACACTGCTAGGCTCAGCCTTCCCCGAGGCATTCACGGAAGATGGTGACAGTCTTCTCTCTCTCTATGTGTCCCCTCTGTCTCTACAGGCCATGTGTTCTCACATGCCGACCTCCATGCGGAGCTGGCATGTAGAGACGAGGGGCTAGCGCTGGACCAGCTGGTCACATCGACCATCAAGCTCGACCAACACAGAAAAGGGAAAGCACTGTCACCAGCCGTAAAAGTCATCTACCCTCGAATGGAAGCACCGATCCCACCGTCGCCAGTGGGAGGAGAGGACTAAATAGAACCCATGCAGTTGGGTATGTCTTGTTTTTTTCCCCCAGGAGAGGAAACGTCGCCTCTTAGGGGGCTTATGTCTGTATTGTGGGGACAGCGGACTCGGAGAGGTATCATGTCCACTCCTGACTACCAAGGTCATGTCTCCTGTTAAGACTGACCAGTTAAGACACACACACTGTTAAGACACCAGCCACCACTGCACTGTTCATTGTCCAGCTGTTTTTAATAAATGTTTTTCTGTTCCTGTTCTCATAGATTCCGGATCAGATGGCAATTTCATTTCCCAAGCTCTTGTGTCCTTCATGTCTCTCCCAGTGGAGAGTTTGCCAGTCCTGATCCCCGTGAAAGTCCTAGACAGCCGGTTAGTTTTGGGAATTAGTCGTAGGGCTTCCCTGGCTTAAGCTTCATAACCAGCGGATAGACTGGCGAGAAGCCTTTTTTTTCCATACCGATTCTGGCGTGGTATAAGAACCTCCCAATTACTGATCACCCAAGTTTCATGAACAGGAAGTGGACACGCGCTCACGGCGCATCCCCACTCTGGTGGACCTGAAAGACCCCGAGTCCATTATCCCATCGGCTCTAATAATTGGACCATGAGGCAGAGATTTCTCGCATCAATGCAGTGCCGCCAATAATCTGGTCATGCCCGGGGGACAGGGTGTACATGCTCAAATCTCTGCAGAGCAGGGCAAGTGATCGATTTAAACAGGTCGGCGATGGAGCGAGGCACCATAGTACCAGGCAGGGGGTTCAGGTTTGGCTCTACACCAGGGATCTTAAGTTAAGTTTACCATCACATAAGCTATTCCTAGGTTTGTTGGTCTGTTCGAAGTTATACGTCAAGTTTCATATAAATTAGTTACCCCCACAAATGCATATCTTCCCTGTCTTCCATGTCTCCCTTCTTAGCACAGCTGTTGCGGGTCTGCTGGGTGGAGGCGAGGTGGAGCAAACTCTCCCCATGGCCACCAAGGTTGAGGGGGCCCCCACCTACTGGGTGAAACAGCTCTTAGACTCTCAGAGGAGGCGGGATTGCCTGCAGTACCTGGTTTTACTCTGTGGGGTATGGTTCTGAGGAGAGGAGTTGGATTCCGGAGGTCCTCAGCCGGGACCTCGTGGAGGAGGCAAGTGATTACAGGCTCACCTGTCTCATGTTCATGGCTAAGTGTTCCCTTGTTTAGTATAATAGTTTTGTAATAGGTTGTTTGTGTTGAGCCACTCTGCGTGACACAGCTTAAAAGCCAGCCAGTCCGGAGAAAGGGCATGCGGTCACCCATATTCCTATCCTAATTGTGTCTGTGAGTTTCATTACAGCCTGTATGGGACGATGGGAACAAAGACTCATACCTCGTCAGTCCAGATTTGCCTGCCTCCTGACAGCCGCGCTTCAAGTGGCAGTTGGAATGCGGACTGGAGTCCGGAGGAAAACACCGCTAGGCTCAGGATTCCCCGAGGGATTCATGGTAGATGGTGATAATCTGCTCTCTCTCTCTGTGTCTCCCCTCTGTCTCTAAAGGATGAAGTCGGTGAAAAGCCTCTCACCTCAATCAGGTCTGCGAGAAGCAAACCAAACTTACTAAGAGTATCTAGGGCGACTCGGACAGCTGCCGAGTGCGTTCCCTCCTCAAGCCTCAGTCCTCCTGGGAGTGGATGATCTGTAACCTGCACCTGTTTTGTTTGAAGCTCCTGGAGCTCATTCTTTGTCTAAGTTCATTAAAGCTCATATTTGTTCTGAAGTCTGTCCCACAGTTGTGTCCTCCATACCCTCACAACATGACAGGCAGTTGATGTTTTCGATGTAAAAAAAAACCCAAAAAACAAAAAAATGGAGGTGCAAGCATTTGCTCCAACAGCAACAATAAATATAAAAAATAGTATATAACATGTAATATGTAATATATGATAAAATTACCATGTTCTATGATTCCATTTCCATATTCCTACTTAGGCTCATTTAATGTGTATTCCAGGCACCTAACTGTCATTGAGTAATTTAAATTCCATCAACAAACTCTCAGATCTACAGAAAAGCAGAAGTGGGGACAAAAGGGGACAATTATTGAGTCTTGTGCTTAATTGTCTTGGTCTAGATCTGTTTGGTCTTAAATACAGAAATAGTGATGCAAAGCTTCTGTGTGTGAGGCTAATGCACCTGCCATATTAAGTGATTTTCCTCCCCGTTACCAGAGCACTTCAAAGGCGTGCTTTCAAAATGTGTCAGATTGAAGATGAATCACATATTACAAGTGCACATCAGCGTGTGTGTTTGTGTATTCTCAATCATTCAGCTAGCGCTGCTATAGCAGACAAGGGCACGTGCACACACACTATAACTAAACCTCATTAATACCTGTCTGTTCTAATCTGCACCAAAGCACTTGGTATAATGCCAGCTTTTTCTGCAAAAACAAACATAACCTATTGCTCCCCTTATTATAAAATAATAATTTAAGGTCAGTGACATGTTTTCACATTTTTATCAAATAATCCAATAATATGTAGAATTAAATTTCACACTCAGATTAAGGTGGCAAAAAACTCTTTCTCTTTGTGGGTCTGTATTCTTAAGTTTACAAAGCATTTTTGTAAATAAGCTGCCCAAGTTAAGCTTTAAAGGACTTCCACATACACCGGTCAGCCATAATATTTAAACCATCTGGCCGATATTGTGTAGATCACCTTTATGCCAGCAAACCAACAGTGAACTGTTGAAGCACTGCCACAATGTTTACGCAGGTGATACATGTCAAAGTAACATCCATATGAAAACCAGGACACAAGGTTTTCCAGCAAAACAATGTCCACAGCGCCAAGCATCTTTGTCTTTTTCCCATAGTGCGTCTCTTCTCGGCACAAACACGCACAGCCATTTGCATGATGTAAAAGAAAATATAATTCATCTGAAAAGGCAATTGTTTCTGATTCTGAGGCTCATGTGCCCAGATGTGTTTTAGACAGTGGGCAGGGTCACCGAAAGGACTCTGACGGGTCTGTGACTACACAGCCCCATTTTTCCTCCTTCCAACATCGAGAACTGATCAACATCAAGAACTGATTGCTGTCTTGCTACCTAACATATCCCACACCTTGAAAGGTGCCATTGTAATAAGATTCACTTGTTTGAATTCACTTGTTTGAATGTTTTAAAGGTTGTGGCTGATTGGTCTTATATGAAATTTAAAAGAACTTACAGCTTCTGTGCTACAACTGTACATCCAAGCCAAGACATATTTGGGAACCTTGAGGCTGTATACACCTGGCTGTTTCGTGCATCTTGGGATAATAATGTACTCTCAATTGTCTTCTTAAAACAAAATTAAACCAGATTCCTCAAACTGCTTCATTTTACCCATCTTTTCAAGCCATTTTCGACTACCAGAACACCCCCCCCCCCAATACTGTGACTATGCCTCTCACTGTATGTTATGCAATATAATGTTGGAAGACTCTGCAGGTGTAGCATGAATATATGCATGCCTATGAAATCAAGCACATCATACTTTATTTACATTTATACATCACAAGGCTATTGGGATGGAGATGTAGGTGCAGATGTTTAACTAAAAAAGTCTGAAGCAAGTGTTTAAAAATGAATAACGAAACAAACCAGCATATAAAGCATAAAGAGATAAAGATACAAGGAGATATTTATAGATATTCCAATGAATATGAGGGAAGAACTATCTCCAGTGGTTAGAAGCCCAAAGAAGCCTTCTAGAACAGCAGAAAGGTAAGTGAACACTGAGATACCAGTTTGTGATATACACCAGCCGTGTCACTATGTTCTCTGGCCTTTTATCTGAAGCACCCACCATGAAGATGCACTTTGTAAGCTTACACCTACTAAATGTAGCTCATCTGTTGCTACAGAACTTGTCAGCCTCTGCACCATTCAGCAATGGAATAAGATGACCAGATATTAATAGTGGTGGACCATTCTCAGCACAGCAGTGCAGTGGTGGCATGTGAGAATGTGCTGTGCTGGTATTGCCTGATGTAGTTTGGCCTAGTGGTCTTATGTCAACTGATAGACAGGGCAGAGTGTGCCTGATAAATTATGCACCAACAAATTGGCTATAGACAGTAATTGTGAACCTATAGTCAGAAAAAATGCAACTATATGGTAGGTGTTTTTGATAAAATAGCCAATGAATGTAAATACGGTTTGACAAGCAAATGAATAAAAAGGAATTACCTGGTTTGCACAATTGCCACCTGCATAACATCAAAGACACTTTATCACTGTTCATAACAACCATTAACAACCTTAACCACTTTTTCATAATCATAATGCTGATTTGACTGAGAGGAAATGTATTAGGTAATTGGCTAAGCTGAATCATTACTTCATTAGCAGTCAGTTTCAGTGCAGTAGTTTCGGGGAATCCTTACTTTGCAAAGAATTACTTTTTTTCTACAGCACACTGCTATTTGCTGAACAGATTTTGCATTTATGGGCAGATTTTACTGCTAAATAAAATTATGTTTATGCTACTAGCTGCCTATAAACATCATTCTAGAGGACTCATGATAGCTATTCATTAACGATAACAATACATATTAATTTGATTTTAGAAAATTTATGCAACATGGGGGAACATGGGGGTCATTGCTTGACTGTCTCAATTTCAGTTAATGTTTTTAACCAGCTATCTGTGTTCAAATGTGTCACAAAAATGAAAACAGCTTCTTTCAACCTATTAGCTGTAAAGCCCATGGTTTGACTTGACAGGCAGACTTGACGTTTCCATTGTTAGACACCCTTAATTTTTTTACAATACTTCAATTAGTTGCATTTATAAGTAGGAACATTACATGAGAACTATTTTTCTTCATGGGTCGTGAATAAACTTAAATGTCAATCCATTTTTGTAATACACTCAAGGTCATAATGGCTCATTTGTATTACTGTGAAAGTAACTGTAAATACTGGGCTTCCATGAGGAGAGGTTTGGAAACCATAATGTATGTAAAAATCACCTTGTGTTGTATAGTAGCTCATTTGGAGTTTTTCAACAAATCAAGTTTTTCAACAAATAAATGCTTCTTGCCTAGATAAACCGCTTCACATACACTATATGTACAAAAGTATTGGGACACCTAACAATTATACCAGCAGGGACTTTAAAGCAGACGCTTTTATCCAAAGCAACTTCCATTTCCTATCTACAGGGGACAGTCCCCATGGAGCAACTTGGGTTTAAGGGTCTTGCTTATGAACCCATTGGTGATATGCTGAAGGTAGGATTCAAACCCACGACCTCTTGGTTTAGAGGCAAGTATCCTACCCACTAACCCACCACAAATAAATAGACTTTAATATGGACCACTCTTTTTGGAAGGCTTTTCACAAGATTTTGGCGTTTCTGTGTGAATTTGTGCCCATTCTTTCTGTAGAGCATTTATGAGGTCAGGCAATGACGAAGAGAAGGCCTGGCAATCTCCGTTTCAGTTGATCCCAAAAGTGTTTGATGGGGTTGAGGTCTGTGCAGACCAGTCAAGTCCTTCCACACTGAACTTGTCCAGCCATGTCATTATGGACCTTGCGTTGTGCACTAGAGCACAGTCATGCTGGAAAAGAAATGAGTCTTCCCCAAACTGTGTCCACAAAGTTGGAAGCAGGGCATTGTCCAAAATTGTCCATTGTCCATTGGAAATAAGGGGCCACGTGTATTCAATAATGAAGAGGTGTGTCCCAATACTTTTGTCTGTATAGTATACCATTTTCTCAGATGGCCTGTTTTTATGAGCACATTATTCTGCAAAACATATACATTGCATAAAACTAACCTAAAGCATCAAATGTTATATTTGTAATATGATCATTTTTATATTTGTATTTGTAACCCAGTTAACTGTTAGCAGTAACTTAAAATAAACCAACCCTTATTGTCAGACTGTATCATTGAATAAACTGTTAAATTATATAATGTGTTATAGTATGTGTTTGTCCTCAGCAAGCTTCAGATTTTACGCATTTACTTATTTATATTTTGTATAGCTCTTTTAATACTTAAAATGTAAATCATAATCATTACATTAAATAAAAAGCAGAGCTACAATAACTTACAGTGTCATCACAAACAGAAAGAATGCAGACATCAGAGATGGTGACTTTTGTTGGACAAGGTCAAATATCACAGACCATGAGACTCTTTGTCATTTTGTTTTGTTAACTTACAAACAAAATATGATTTTCTCCCTTGGTGTCCTCTTTCTCCTTTGCCATTGCTTTTTTTGTTCCTCTTGTCTCCGACCTGCACCTCTTGCTTTTAATCAACTCTATCCCCTAAATTCCACTTCCTCCACGCTGATTTACTCCCTGAGGCTCTCTTGTGGATCTTCAATTGTTTCTATAAAACAAGCCTTTTACAGTACACTGATTAAAACTAGTATTAGAATTCAATACTTGTGGTATCAACTGAATTACTTCAGGATGACAGAAACACAAAAATTTGTGTTATAAGATACCAGATTTCACAACTTAAAGATCCAAGACTGCTTGGTCCAGTCTGATGGCTGAAACATATTTGAATTATAAAAAGGTAGAAAGAAATTAAATTGAACTTCAAATTCAAATTTATGACAAAATTGTTGTAAATACATATTAGGGTGTCAAGTGATTTAAATCGAATTAATTACAAGCTCTCTTTAATTAATCTAAATTAATTGCACACATTTTTTGCTATATTATAATAATTATAATTTTTTTATTATATTATAATAGGGGTTGACTTTTTAATTATTTTGAAACGTCTCCCCTAATATAATGGTTCCAGTGCCCATGTATACAAGGTATCTCAAGCCTGGAATTGGGCTGTTCTGGCTCGGACTGCCAGGTTAGCTTCTAAGTGCTTTGTGTTGAGGTGATATTTTACACGTGATGTATTCTGATGATACAAAAATTTCTTATTGCATGAACTGCAGGTAACAATACCAACCATTCTGTCTTTACGCTTTCCATTCACTGGGCCAAGCAGCGCGTTCTCGTCTTCATTTTACGAGCACCTGTGGCCGGAACAGGGCTGGATGCTCAAAGTCACATGGTAAGATTAATCACCATTAATTTTTTTAGCACATTATTTTTTCTATGATTAATTTATCGAAATTAATGCATTCATTTGACACCCCTAGAACATATATAGATATATAATGTTACAAAAGTTCTTAAAAATGTTTAGAATCAGTATAGAAGTCAAGGTCTCAGTATTGAAAATCAAAAGTAACTTCAGTCCTAATAGCGCCCCTTCATGGAGAATGTTCAGATTGCAGAGCATGTCTTAAAAAGGCCATGGTTATCATTCCATTTCCAGATTAATCACTGAGCCGATTCATAAAGAACATAAATTTAAATAGATTTTTAAACAAGTGAATGTAACAGCAATATGATGTTAAAAAATAATCTAAACCGTTTCAAGACATCTCTTGGTTTTTAGTGGTTTTCTAATTGCATCTACAGTACTCTAGTAACCATCAAGCCAATTCTGATAATGAGGCAGAACTATCGGGTTTTAATCCTACTGGTTCAAATGCTGTGTTTTAGCAAAGTAATATGTATACATCCATGTTTTCTTCTAGCTGTCTGTGCTTTTAAATCCTGCAAATCTCTTTTGCTATAGGGAACACCCCATAATTTTTCAGCTTAATCTCTATCGGATACATCTTTAGCACATGGTAATTTATGGTTTACAATCATCGGGACGTTTACCCTGTTCTTAGAACAGCGACTCGAAAACCACTTATAACAGAAGCCGGTGGACAGTTGTTTCAACACTTGTCCAATGACTTCTATTATAAGTGCAATGTAATCTAGGAAACTCAGAGTTTACGGACAGTGCTTCCGAATCCACTCTGGTTTGGAGTCCAACTCCAACCCCCCACCCCCCCCCGCCTCTGGGAATCAACAAATTAATCAGCTGCTTCAGCTGCAGGGCCCAAGGACATTTTTCATTACTGAGATGAAGCACTGGGAATATGATTAAACCAGTCCCCAAAGATATCGAACCAAATTAACTCTCGTTTACTAGTAGCTGGTCTGTGGACCCATACACTGCAGGAGTTTTATGTAAATAGACACACAAGCAGTAATGCCGCATACGCTGTAGATGCACTGATGTTCAAGTGGATACACAAACACGAAAGACTCTTAGCACATTCTGATAGTGTTGCTCACAATTATTTCCCCCCTCTTACCAGAATCCTCTTGGTAATAAGAGAAACCGACAAAAAACAAAACCTACCCCTTTCATATCCCCACCGTTTCTCTCACTCCCTCTCAACAATGGGCACTTACGCACATACAAAAACACTGCATAGGTGGAAACTCTAGGCTACGCCAAAATATCAATACAGTAACTGGAATGCAGGATCCTAGGAAGAATGCCTAAGCGCTTACCAAACTAGGCAATTCACTCGTTATATGAACATCTGGAGTCTTGTGTTCATCAGGGATCCTGGAGGCAAAACAAGAAACCAGCCCTTTCTTGAGTTGAAGGTGTATTAAGGCAGGGAACATGCAAAATTGTGCAGGGCAAGGGGGCCCTCCTGGACCAGGGCTGGTTTACATAACCACTGTCATGTGGAGAAACTCATATCGATACTGCAGCATCATTAAGTCTACTCCAATCAGACTGAGCAACAGTCCAACAGAAAGCTTCACATGGAAGAGATGTTTGCTTTGGGGCTGAGGGAGGGTCCAGCATCTATAACCACAAATGCAGCGTTCATACTAGACGTTATAAGTCATTTTTTAATTCATCACTTCATCTCCATCAGCAACACGACAGCACTTCAGGCTACAGACGGAGACCCTCTAGCCCATTGTGTTGCGCCTAATGGGAACTTACCTGTGAATCCGGAGGCAAATTTAAACCGAACAGAACTAGATATTCCTCGGAGGGCGTGGAGGGGCTGCTGTTTCACGTTAGGAATCTTGATGTCGGCAGTTTGTCAGAAAAACCTCGCACTGACGCATGGATCAGCGCCATGAGACGCAGCTCGAGCGCCCTGCACGCTTTTCCCTCTGCGCGTCTCTCACGCTCAGTTATGCGCACGTTCCACCCCACCGCTCCGCCACATCGCCCCCCCCCCCCGCAACACACACATGCAAACCCACACACACACACACACAATAATACACACAAACACAAACAAACACACACACACGATGAAATTAAACAGAGCACCCCTCATTTTAATTCTCCCCATACCCTCTTCGCATTAAGAGATGTTTCCATTTTGCCTAAGAGCTGAAACCCTGGCGCTTTTACATTTAAAGAGGGGGCAAAAAATACAAAGCTGCGAGAAAAAACAGGAGCTGGAATCTTACACGCGCTTGGAAATGCAAGTGGTCCTGACGATGCTGGGTTTATTGAGAGACGGGAAGATTTCGGTTTTTTAGGAAGATATGGTCCCCTCTCGCTGCTGATCCTCAAGCATCCTCTCTCTCGGTGTGGAGGAGATTCCGGCAGGCGCGTGCTGCGGTTGTCATGGTGCTGGAGGAGAGGTGTATGCTGCGCCTGCTGCCCGAGTAGACCCTGTTTCCATCAGAGTCGATTCTCGATTTTGTTGTTCATTTTTTTCGTAAATATGCAGTACTACACCAAAGCCAGACACAACCCGACCGTTTATTTGATTTCCAGTCAAAACCTCGTTTGAGTACAAGTTATAAACCCTCTCCTGCATGGTTGCATTTGTGGCCTGACTACAACATTTTGTCATTTATTACCCTTAGGAAAGTTATCTTTATTTAGGGGGGACTATCTCCCCAGTAAGTTTGTCCATTTCCACCCACTAGCTAGGACTCCCCCCTATACCACCACAACTGGAATGGTGAAGGTTAGCATGTGCTTCCACTAAGTCATACGAATCGCATCTTTTGTAACTGCTGCTAAAACAACACCACTGGGCTCAGCACGCATATAGGAGAACACTAAACACCATTTATGTTAGCTAACAGACACTTGCTCCGGAGTATTTAGGATGGTCATCCCGGAGGGCCTCTTTTGGACTCCCAGCAAAGGGCGGTAAAATGATATTTTATCTGAACACATGCGTTCCAGGTGTTTTTTTTACACACACACATGGACACACACACACACATTACATAACGAGGCCCAGCCTCTGAAGCCCTCTCAAAGTGAGTGTGTAATTCATCATTCACACACAAGTGACAAATATTAAGCACACTCTGTGAGAGGTTACAGTTTTGCTTTCATAAGTAAATAAAGCAAGACTTCTTTAAAACATAAATAAATAAGACTGGGTTTTATATAAAACAATATGGCAACAGCAGGCACCAGTGTAAGTGCAATCTACTATGTAACCTAAAGGTGTGATTGCTATGTATAATACAGTTATGTTTAATGGTTAAAGTAAGATACTTTCCACAACCATAATGTGACGAGAACTCTCAGAAATTGAAGAAGAGATTTCAGTTTGCTAGGCAGCAGAGGCAGTAAATATTGGACTGTAGAACAATGGAAAAATGCCAGATGATCTGATTTATCCTATTCCAGAGTAATGAGCATTTAAGGGCAATAAGGGCAGCATATTAAGTGATGCATTCCTCACGCATAGTACCCTATCCACTGTACAAGCCTCTGAAGGCAGGGTTATGATCTCGGGTTGCTTTAAATGGTCAAGCCTAGGCTCAGCCACATAATGTGGCAATAAAATAAAGTCAGCTGAGCACCTGAATGGGCTGAATGATCACGTTATCAATGGATTTTGTCTTCCCTGATGGCATAGGCATATTTTGAGAATAACTTTACTCATGCTTTAATGGTGAAAGAGTTGTTCGGGAGCATGAGGGATCATTTTCACACATGAATTTGCCACAACAGACTCCTTAACAATGTTGAAAATGCTAGGTGTGTTCTCTAAAATTCCTTATGGAGTGGTGCTACTCTCCTGTCATCGACACAAGATCTCTGTCAAAAATTAATGCAACTCTAGATGCTGCGACTTCGCATAATGTTATTGAAACAATGCCACAGCGAATGTGCGCTGTAATCATGCAATAAATCTTTTTCTATGTCAGCAAAGGTAGCAGGAAGCAGGAAATGGGAAATTACAAAAGAGCTTCCAACACAAAATGTCATTTAAAGGGTAAAGAAAAAAGGGGACTCCAAACCACAGTGTAAGTATACTGCCAAATCTCTCACCATGGAATAAACGCTTAACTCTCTGAGAGAAAGGAGAAAATCAAACTCTACTGAATCACTGAACCTGCCAATCTAAGATATGTAGTGGTTTCTGGACTTAGAAATCTATAATGTGTTTGGGATTTTCTGTGAAAGGCAGAAAAACCATTTAAAAGAAAAGGCATTTTCAATAAACATGATGTCCTTGCTGGCCAATAGAAATAAATAGTCTTGGTTCCTCCTAAGGTTTCTTCCTCCAGCTTTAGGGAGTTTTTCCTCATCTCTGTTGTCTTTAGCTTGATCACTAGGGGCTTGAACTTGGATTCTATGAAGACGCTTTGTGACAACATCGGTTGTAAAAAGTGTTGTAGAAGTAAAACTGAATTGAATTTGAATAAACAATGGAAGCCAGATGTTGCTATATTCAATTCAAAAGAAATTTTTGTAAGCTTGCATTATTTTTGAAAAATCAAAAATAATACCCTATTATTGATATATTCATCAAGAAAAAATATAAAATGTGAAAGAAAACACATAAATATCACCTTTGTTATTTTAGAACCTGTTGTTTAGGGAAAATAAAATCTTGAAAGAAAAGTTCTTCAACAGTTCTTTAACAAAGGGGTCTTTACGAGATAAAACCACCTTAGTTCCCTAAAGACATTTTATAAATGAGGTAATGTACTTGAGAGTGAAGAACCTGTTTTGTGTATAATAATACTTTATTTTGTCATCTGTATATTGCTTCCGGGATATTCATGGTTTTAAAATGGAATCAATTAGGAGGAAAGATTGTGTAAATTGTTCCTAAAAGCTGGTTTTCAGAAAATGCTCAGTTTTAACAATGCTCACCAAAAATACCTTCACATAATATAAAGCTTCATGTAGCATATCCTGTGGACCCACTACTTTGCAGAGTTGTAACTATTCCCTTCCTCAACTCAGTACTTGGGACAGTGCAGGGCAGTGGGACTGGGATAGGGATTAAAATCCACTATTTTAGGGAACCACAAAGAATTCTTTTTTGGCATCAAGCAAAGAACCCTTTCTAGCATTCTCGTTTTTAGGACTGTAAATTAACCATTAAAACCTAAACTCAAACTAGCCTTCATCTCCTCTCCACAGAGCTTCCATACCATGTATGCAGAGCAGAGAGAGTGAAATAATGATCATCAAGATACCAAATTCACCAATTTGTGGTTGCAATCCATGACGTAAATGGAAAAGGATGATTTGTGTGGACTTGCACCTCTAGTGGGTTTACAGTGAAAGACATCCACTCATCTGTAGATCAAATCTGGTTTCTCCTGTCACATGCCAAATCTTCTCTTGAGAATGGCTTTGGCAAGTAGCATTTCTCACAGCTCATGATACCCATCACACAGTTTGGATACCATGCAGTCAGCAACTGGTTTTATGATTACCTCAGTGGCAGACAATTTATCGGGTTTTTATTAATAAAGTAAAGGCCCCTTATAGTCACACGTGAACACACCACAGCACAGCACATGGTGTGAACAATGTGAAATGTGGGGACAGTACTTTGCTCAAGGGTACCTCAGTGGTGCCACTAGTAGTACAGGGATTCAAACCCATGACCTCTTGATCTAACCACTAGGCCACCAGCTCCCCAAATAGTGTAATTGTAATTGTAATTGTAATATTGGAAATGCGTGCAATAATGTGCTGATGTTTGACAGCGACATGAAAAAATGAAACGGAATTGTCTTGAAGTCTTAAAAAAAATGGATGTCAGTATTAACCCTCTGAGGTCCGAGGCCTTTCTGGCACTTTCAGGCAATTTGCTACCCCTTTATATTTTTAAGTATTGCATCTCACTAAAAACATCTTTGGCGAAGTGACAAATATTGTTATATTCTGGAAAGCCTCAGCAATAATTATATGTGAGTAAAGTGAATGTAATGAAATTAGTAAAAAAAAAAATTATATTGTTTAAACATGGCATGACAAAAAACTAGTTTCAGAGGTCTTCAAACAAAGTAAAAAAACACACCTTAAATATCTTTTGAAGTCTGAACCTTGTAAACATATGTCTTGGCTACAATAGGGTAAGAAGAGCATTCAGAAATGTTATGTAGT
>JBBJLS010000082.1:25974638-26008810 GCA_037577275.1 Bryconaethiops microstoma | reverse complement strand
ACTGAGACACAGTCATGCTGGAATAGAAAAGGTTCTTCCCCAAACTGGGTCCACAGAGTTGGAAGCATGGCGCTGTCATAGTGTCTTGGTATATTGAAACATTAAGATTGCCCTTCATATGAAGTAAGGAGCCACCTGAATTCAATCATCAAGAGGTGTGTCCCAATACTTTTGTCCATATAGCGTATATTGCAAACAGTACAGGGACCAAGACTGATCCATGTGGAACACCTTTTGTAATCAGTGATTCTAGCTCTAGTTACCTCAGACAAGCTCAGGCGTTGCACCCGCTAAGGGAGAACTGGGGAGGCCTGGGTTAGTAGAGAGCCAAACAACATTGGGATCCATTAGCTTAGCTACAGTTATTGGCTGGCTCTGGTTTAAGACATGAACATTGAAAATATCTTTGAGTTTTATGGAAACCACTCCTGTTAAAATAATACAATTAAAAAGAAAACACTACAGTACAACCGATCAAACTGAGTCAGTTTGTTTACAGCTTCCCTGACGTTCAGACAAACAACATCAGGCATCTCATTAATCAGTCAGAAGACAGTAATTTTTGTGAAATGTTGTATATGCTGGAGTGCATTTCAGTCTGACTTTCAGCATGAGCCTCGTTTCTTTTCTTGCCAGGTTGTCTGATTTCACACTGCTGGAATTCTCTTGACTGATGATGCTGATGTTTTACTCACTAACTACAAGCAGTTTTTATACATATCATCTCGTGTTCCACCTTCACTGTTTACTCAGATTTCTGCCTCTTGCTTAGATTTAACAGTGCATGGAGGTCAGTGGCCACAATCAAATGCCCCCTACTGACCATTATTGGAATAACAAAGCTCCTACAAGAAAAAGGGGGACCTCTTCTTGGCTTAGCACTAGGCATGCCGGAACCAGCGCTCAAAACATGATGTAGTGTGTCTGATTAGAGTTCATCATTGTTGTTAACACAAGTTCCACGTCTGAAGTTACCAGTATCACATTACCATCTTCTGTAAGTATTGATACTGGGAAATTAACCTCAATGTTTCTATGGTGGTGGTGTGCCGTAATATTTTGGTGGAGAGAATTAATTGAGCAGTGGCTTTCAACATGTGGGTCATTTTTTCTTTTTTTCAATCTCACAGAATTTTAATGCAGAATATTATATAGCCACAGGGGTGCGTACTCTTGCCACTGCTGTACTCCCTCTACACGTCTGACTGTGTGGCCACTCATGGTTCCAACAGCATTGTGCAGTTTGCTGATGACACGGTGGTGCTGGGCCTCGTCTCCAACAATGATGAGACGGCCAACACGGATGAGGTGAAGAACCTGGTATTGTGGTGTCAGAACAACCGCTTCCAGATGAACGTTTCCAAGACCAAAGAGCTGGTGGTGGACTTCAGAAGGAGGCAGCAGCGAGACTACAAGTCCCTCATCATCAACGGAGCTCCAGTGGAGAGGGTGCTGTCCTTCAAGTATCTTGGTGTTCACATCTCCTCGGATCTGACATGAACTGCTCACATTTGGGTCCAGTTCAAAAGGGCCAGGCAGCGCCTGAACCATCTCCGACAACTGAGGGAGTTCTGGTCAGTGATCCTCAGGACTTTCTCTTCAGGCACTGTGGAGAGCATCCTCACACAGAACATCACATCCAGGTATGGGAAAAGCTGTGTTCAGGACTGAAAAGCTCTTCAGAGAGTGATCCATGCGGCAGAACACTGCTGCACGTCTGCTCTCCCTTCCCTGCAGGACATTTACACCAGGAGATGTTGGTCCAGAGCAGTTCGGATATTAAAGGACTCGTCCCACCGCAGTAACGGACTGTTTTAACTTCAGCAATCAGGCAGAATGTTCCGCACCATCAGGGCCAAACCAGAGAGACTCAAGAGGAGCTTCTATCCTCAGACCATTCAAGTCCTGAATCAGAACACGCCTCCCGCATAGCATTTTCTTATGGACTGATACAGCACTTCATCGTACTCATACTCATCATATTCACTGTCCTATGTCATATCATGTTCATTGTTTTGTTTACATTACTGCTTACATTACTCTGCTTACATTGCTGTGCTAACGTGACACAACGCTCTTTAACATCCCACTTTGCATATTTTACATATGCTCTGCCAGAACTGCGGCTTCTCTTAACTTATAACTTAAAAATAACCCTTTTCTTTAATCCCACAGCCTATTCCAACACTCCTTAGACTGTGGGAGGAAACCAGAGATCCCAACAGAAACCCACACAAACGAAGGAAGAACATGCACTACACACAGAAAGAACCCTTGGCTCGCTTGGCTGGGAATCAAACCCAGGATCTTCTCACTGTGCCACCCCACAAATACGATTATATCATTTTTCTTGGTTCTTTCCTTTGGGTACAATCAAAAAGATTCTCTTTGGGGATTGGCTCACTCCAGCTCTGGCCTTAACCTCATGGAGGGCAGCAGTAGGCAGAGCAGTGACATCAGCCAAGAGGGAAGAAACCCACACTGGACTCCTCAGATATCAACAACTACAGACCAGTATCTCTTCTCACCTTCATTTGCAAAGTCCTCGAACATGCTGTTTATAACCAACTTAACATCTTTCTTTCTCAGAACAGGCTTCAGGATTCCCACCAGTCTGGGTTCAAGGCTGTGCACTCTACTAAAACGGCACTACTAGCCATCTCCGAAGAACTTCATGCAGCTAGATCAGCCAACCTGTCTTCTGCCCTGATGCTTCTTGACCTCTCTGCAGCCTTCGACACGGTTAACCATCAGATCCTACTGACTACTCTCTCCAGCCTTGGGATATCGGGCACAGCCTGGCAATGGTTTGAATCCTACCTTGATGACCGGAAGTACCAGGTAGCATGACAAGACTGAGCTGCTTCTCATCAAAGGGAGACCATCACCAAGCCATGACCTCATAAACTCTGTTATCGACCCCTCAAAGAAGGTAAGAAATCTTGGTGTCATGCTAGATGAAGAACTGTCATTCCTGTCGCGTGTTGACCACCTCTCCAGGACATGCAAATACCTTCTGTACAACATCAGAAAAATCTGACCCTTTCTCACCACTGAAGCCACATAGTTACACATCCAGTCTCCGGTCATCTCTAAACTCTCTTCTGGTTGGACCGCCAATGAAGGTAACGAGACCACTTCAGCTCATTCAAAATACAGCTGCAAGGTTAGTCTTCAATCTTCCAAAAATTCTCACACACTCTATTACAGAACCTTCACTGGCTCACTGTGGCCGCTCGCATTAAGTTCAAAACCTTTTTTTTTGTTAATATATTTTTATTGCTTTAAAACAATTACACTTATACAAAACACTACAATAGACAGTAAAAAAATTAATAAATTAATAAAAACATTCTGCAAGTCATTGACAGCCTGTCTTGTGCATGACTTAGATACGGCTTATACAGAGGAATCATAATATTGAACTTTTGAAGGAAGTTATAGCAGCTGACAAGTTATTGATTGTTCTTGGAGAAGGCTTATGGAATTTTGCTGTGGCACGTTCAAGAATCAAAATGTCCAAGGTGTAGGAATGCAACACAGTTGACAGTGTAATAATAGGCTCAAACCAAATCTTCAATATGGTCAATCCTCTTCTGTTGTGAGTTAAAGAGTGAGTCAGAGTCATCTGCTAAAAGAAGTAATCTTGGACAAAAAGGGACATTAAAGTTCAAAACCTTAACACTTGCCTTCAAGGCTAAGCATGGACTTGCACCTCCTTACTTATCAGCACTGATCAAGCAGCGTCCTCTCAGAGCTTCAAGCACCGTTCGTCTTGAACTGCCGTTGCTCAAAAGAAGAGGACACGCATCAAGACTCTTAAGACAGGTGGAACGAACTCCGCCTTGCAATCAGATCTGCGGAGTCCTTTGCTGTCTTCAAGCATCTTGGTGACTAACCAGTCCTCTCGCTTATCTTATACATCTTTTCCTACATATTTAACAAATCCCTCAGGCACTTACCCTCTTAACTGTTTTTTCCTTACCTGTGTATTAACCTCTAACTTGTTAAGGTGTGTAATTTAGCTAGTAGTAACTTGGTTAAAAGCTGATGATGATTTAAGTATAGCTTTACAGGTATAAAGAACAGTTGTGGACTACTAAAGCACTGATGTACATCACGCTACGTAAACGTAAACATACAGTAAACCCCCACTTTAACGCAGATCAGCAGTCACGGTTTCAGTCCAACGCGGATTTTTTCTGAGAACTGAACTAATAATTGTTCGCTGAAACCCCTGCACTAAGGCGGAAACTGCAGATATCCTCCACATTTTTTTTTTGCTTTTGTGACGTCCGGGCCTCGTCCGCCATGCACCTTCGTCATCGTGCTGGATTGCTAAGCATCCCCCCAAACATAAACCCTGCACGAGGACAAGGGGGCGTGGCGGACGAGGTTTTTTTTTTTCGTGGCAATGAATACATTTTCATACATTTAAGTGCTAAATTATTAACAATAATATACTTTACTAATTTTGCAACATAAGTATTAACGGAAATTCAGCTACATTTCCATATAAAAAATAACAATACATTTTTGGTACTGTGGAGTAGGGGTGTGCGATATATATCGTTTACGATAATATCGAAATTGTTGTTTTAGCTGCCATTATCGAGTATTTCTGCAGTAATCAGTGTAAAATAGCAGGACACATTCTGATCACGGCGTGGCTTTGAGAGCTGTATGTGCCTACAGGCTGCTGTGCACATGTGCCTATAGGCTGCTGTGCTCCTTCAGCAGCAGAATGTTAACAGGCTATGGATGCTCAGCTATGGATGGAGAAAGAGAGCTAGGCAAACTCACAACAAACTAGCTGCACTCTCCGTTTCTGTAGATCTGGTAGTCAGACGTGGGGCATCCTCACTTGCGTGGAGAGAGTTTGGCTTCAGGAGGGTGGACGTGGCTCAAACCAGCCCAATTAGCCAGCAATGTGAGAAAGCGTTTGAGGTGAAAGACGCCACCAGAACAAACCTATTTCACCATCTCCGGAGGAACCCCCGGGCTCAGTACGGATAGTACAATAAGCTTCGGGGTCCGTTAAATCCACGATAGCGATGACAGTAAAAAACAACCCAGCAGCAAACTTCACGCTCTGCTCTCTACGTCTGTTATAGCACTATAATGCTGCTGGCGCGCATGGCTAACGATATGGTGCCAGTCCAAATGGTTGAAAAAGGTGGTTTTGAACACGTTACACCCAATTTACACACTGCCTGGCCGAAAGTATTACAGTACAACAGCTCTGCCTGAACTGTATGACTTCAGTGACCAAACTCTGGCGGAGAAACTGAAGAGCATGTCACATTTCGCCACAACAGATTTATAGTAAAACAGAACATCCAAGCCATACATTTCACTGACACTACCATTTGCAAACATCCTAATTGCCAGACAAAAACATGAAGTGCATGTGCATATTTACTTTTAGCAAATATTTTTCAAGGATCTTTGTGCAAAATTGGACCGAAACGGAATAATTTATTTACAAATGCTGAAATTGCTTGTTTTTTTTCTTTTGCAGAATTAGATGGAATCGAAATTACTCAATTTTGGTCTTCTATATGTAAGGGAGTGAATTGTGTTTGTCAGATGGCGTATAATTGTTGCTTTTTAACACCACATAAAATAAAAGCAGACTTGAATGACAGAATTCAGTTGTGGTGAGTAAAAACCTACTTACTTGCACTGCATGATTTCAGGGTACACACATTGTTTTTACGCCAGTTTTAATAAATTCAACAAATTCAACTTGTTTTTCTTCAAACATTATCGTTGATGTATTGTTGTGTGGTGTTTCTTATGTACCATTAGTAAATGACAGCAAATATTGTATTCAGTACAGAAAGCACATACGAAATAATAAAAATATATATATTTTTTTTTAAATATCAAATTATCGTTATCGGAAAAATTGTGATATCAATTTTTGTCTATATCGAACACCCCTACTGTGGAGAGAACACAAAAAGTGCGTCTTGGGTTGCTGAAATACCACTGTACTCAGAGGCGGGAGGTTCGAAAGTAGCCAATCTGTGAATGCTATTTATTTCTCCTCGCTGCTGATTGGCTGCTGCCCTTTGATGCATCCCTCGCAACAGCAGAATTTCCCCCGTGGAGCATCTCGAGTGTTCTCGTGTTTTTCATTTTGTTCTTCTTAAGCCCTGTATTTTTATTACTGTAAATTAAATTAATGTATTACTGTATTTACCTGCTTATACCAAAGAAAATGACAGCACATACCAAAGAAAACACATGTGCATGAATTACAGTACAGTCCATACAGGGGTAATGTCAGTATTTTACATTATAGCACTGCGGGTCTTCAATGTAAACTGTACGGTATGAATACGGGTTTAGTTTTACATTTTCTTTAAGGGTAATGTATTAACCTGAGTTTAAAATGAAAATGAAGTGTTTTGGGGGCATATTTAGGGCTTACACTATAAAAAATAGGCCTTTTTAGGCAATTTTTTTACCACATCACAAAAACGCAGTTTTTCACTATACGGGGGTGCTCTTGGAACGTAATGGGGGTTTACTGTACAACCTATTTTGCATAATAAAGTAACGCCCCAGTCAGCAGCCGCTAGAGGCCGCCATGTACGACTTGTATTTTAACATGGGTGTGTGTGTGTTCGGGGATTTAGTAATAAGGGTCGGTCCACCCTCACAAAACCCTCACCCTATCCCTCACACTACCTTCTGTGTAGTAGCTGGTCAGCTTATGTTTCTTTGTGTTTTGGCCCTCGAGCCTCTTTGAGTTTTGTGTTGTAAATAAAGTCAGTTCGCTGAAACTGAACCCTGTGTCAGCGTTCATGGTCCTACATATAAATGTATTAATCACTGACTTCATGTGCAGGAAAAGGGTGCAGTCTTTGTCCTTTTGTGGGTACTGCCACAAAAATGTTAGCAAAAATGTTTTGCTAATAAGCCCCTTCTCAGTACAGATGAATAAACATGTTCAGTATGTAACATTGTATATATAGAAATCAGTTTTCTATGTTCAAACTCAAAAGGGTACACACAGTTAACTCTGAGAACAATTGTTTTTTTTTCTTCAAAAGTCTTAAGTATATTAAAATTCCAAAAGTCTACATGTTTCTGCACTGATCTAAGGAATGACATTTATTCTGAAAAACAACTTTCTTTATTTAACTTGTGTGGAAAACAACGATCTGTAACAGTTACAAGATAGCTTAAACTAATGAAAAAGTGGACCTTTCAAGTTTCCAAGCTGTTAACATGATCTTACAACTTAATACATACATTAATTATTATTTCCATCTTCTATTTAATTTTGGGCATGTTGCGAAGTACATAAAAATATTGCCAACTGCCTGCAAATCCCCCATCAGTGCATCTCTAGTTAACATAGTACCTACCTAATAAATAATACCACTGAACCTAGCTATTTTTTAAATAATTATTAAATAATGGAGTACAATAATATCTTATTTTTTTATATCCCTGCAATGAATATGAACACTTTCCCATTAAATTGTTTTGAGAACAACCCTTCTTGAGAAAATATATAGTAAAAACATCTTAAAGAGAGTTTTCCGTTCCAAAGGTATATATTTAGTAAGGTCTGTGGCAGGAACAAATAACTTCTAGAGGTGATATAACTACTGTACATTACTACACAAATCCTAAATTAGTGGAGAAATGTCTAAAAAGTACAAATTGTTTGTAAAAACATTCAACAATCTAAGTGAATACATGCTTGCTTATTATACTTGGGGATTTCAGATGGCAACAAAAAAAATTAAACCCAATACAGACAAAAAAAAATCACAGAAATTATAACATTTAGCTCCGGGGGCAAAAATGTAAAAATTGATAGCTTAAAATGTATTTGGAATAGAGCTACAGGATGCAATGTACATTCTGTAGTATTTTTTCCATCAGTATATGTAGAAAGAATTATAGATACTATGCCTATTAGAAAATCCACTTACCTAAAGACTGGTAAAGCTCAGCCATCTTTGGATGGTCCCAACATGTTGTTTGTGTCTGGTGGCTGTTGGAAAAACCACAGTACACCAAACACAAGGTTAATAATCAACACTTTCAGGTAACAGACTGCTGGGGCAACAGGAAGTTATCCGCTGTTGTGAAGGATATGCATCTCCTCTCTTGTAATTATGTTTTAATTACCATATTTAGTATTATCTTGTAATTGCAATTCTATTCTGCGTTTTGTTAAAGGGAAGACACCTTAAAGGGACACCAACATTCACAGAAGCAACTACCCACTCACCTTAGCTGTCTCAAAGTGTGCGTCTTAAATGACCAAAGGTTCAATGGTTCTTTAATATTCAAGGATATAAAAAAATTTACCAATTATACTCTGAGTTCCCATGTGTTGTATCCAGTTGTTCCTGCATTCTCTCTTCTGCCCAAATTTCCAGCAAACACTGCACTTTTGTCGCAGACCAAAGACATCCCTTTGCGTGTTTCTTAAATGGACATTAACAATCAAGTTCCGTGCTCAGACATGGTTTGCAGTCACACTAGATAATTACTGTGCCCAAATCCAACTAAACCATGCCCAGGCCCCACCTACTCAAGGATGTTTGGGCAAGGAGTCATTACACTAGCAAAATGAACTAAACTTTGGGGGTCAAACATGCCTGGGCAATGCCTGGGCCTAATATGATTACACCCTTACTTTCACAGGAGCACTTTGAAATAGTTGTGTGTCTCATGGATAACCAGATGAGCCAAAATAATACTCAGCACCTAAAGTTAAAATTTTGCACAGACACATGGAACGAGATTCCATCATCTATTGTGCAACAAACATTTCAAGATGTAGCTTGTACAACACATCCCCAGAAAGTATTACACAGAGACAGAAAAATTGAGATGTACAATGATACTGGAATCATATTGCATCAGACAATGTTTAGATTCAGCCTATATTTCAAATAATAATGCAAACTGATAATGTGCTGTGACACACATTTGCACACAGGGATGGCACAAAAAGACACAAAAGACCTTCTTAAGGCCTGGTCCATTGTAAAAAATACTATGCTTTTCATCAACCATTTGTGACTTTGCCATAGCATGTTTAATATTGACATGTAACTAAATTTGCTTGATTTATCTGATTCCTTTGACATTACAGATGCCCAAGAGTGTGTTGCAAGCTTCATATTTTATCATTAAAATTTATTTTTCATTAGGTGCTAGTATAAATTATATTTTATTCACAACTCTCAGAAAGGGTTGTATTATATGGGACTCCTAGAGAGTATAACTGGCCTCGCTCACTCTGGGTGGGAAAGATAAACAGCACCCCAGTTTAAAAAGATTTAGTGGTGCTTTATGTGGCTTGGAGGAGGAGACCATATTAGATCTCACACTTTGGGTGTTGGTGGAACGGCTCATGACTGAAGCAGATGGAACTGGGACTATTGGAAGATAATGGAGTATATAATTTTGTAGTGCTGAGAAAAACATCTTAAATAACAAAAATATAGAATTTACTCAGTTTTTAATACAGAATACACATTGTTGAAGAAAATACAACACTCATGTCACTTAAGTTGTCAAATGGAAACACAGGCTTGCACATATCACCAGCAGAATATGGATTAGAGCCTCTGAAGAGAAACACCACCAATAAAGAAAACAATCAGTGAAACCAGGCTCTATATCCATCCCATGAACTAAACCCTTGCTGCGCTCTCTAGTCTCAGGCCAGCTGTGCGTGGTTATAATGGCCTTGTGCCAAGTCTACCACCGAGATCCCAGTACCTGCAAATTGAAGGCACCAGAAAAGGCGGAAGTAGAGTCCTAATGTGGGCTTGGAACAGGGTAAAATGATCCTGTGGCAGCAGTGGGTGAATACAAAGGAGTAAGGGACACACAGGTCTCTCTTAACGCACATAAACACTGTTATGCACTGACAGCCTTATTTGAACCATTTATCTACGAGATCACGACTACAGTCTGGCTGTGGCAGCAGATGGTCCTCCAGATCTCCGGTTATCCTGTTAGCTAGCTCGGTGCGGTAAGCAAATGGTAGTATAGGAGAGAGGCCCTGCACAGCCAAACAGATTCATTTACATTTACATTCACATACACAGACAGCGCCAGAGATGGGCTGCAGGGCCCCCGCGTCCTGTCCTCCAGGAGCCGGGCCGCAGCATGAGAAAAGGGCCGGAAAGACGGAGAGCCGAAAGAAAGTCAAGTAATACAGAAATAACGAGGCACATGGTCGTGTAGAGAAATGATCGATTGCTCCAGCAGAGTGGAGTGGAGAGAAGCGGAGACACCTGCAGGGCAGTAGAAGACGGAGGGGGTTCGTCTACAACAGCTGCAGCCGCTATCGAAGCTAACATGAAGGTACAAACTCCTTCAGCGTCCTCGGATTGTACAGGCAACCCAGTCGACATTTAAACACGTACTTACTTCCTCAGCTGCTCCCTCATCGTATCCGACAACACGGCTTCTTTACGCAGGCTCCTGTAATCCGAGTGGTCGGTGTTACTGCGAGTCTCTGTTTCCTCTCCGCTGGGAAAACGCATCAGATTTCCCTGCAATCTCCTCACGGGAGCTGCTCAGACAAGGCGGAGCTATTCCTTTACCCCTTCTCCCCCCACACCCCCCAACACAGCAGTACAGGCCGCCTGCTGGAAGGAGCAGGGTCTTATTGCCCCGGTGGGGAAGGGGGCTCTCACAGCCAGAGGGTCAGAGAGGACAGTCCAGTATCATGAAGAACGGTCATTATTCATCAGATCTTTAAAATGTAGTTTAAAACATGTCATTTTCCCCAGTAGATACATGTTTAGTTTCTACAATCGATGTCGTTCTCAAGGTTGCAAAAACGTGCACCAAACGTGAACCAATGGCGGAATATATAGACTGTAAAAAAGTATGTGTCCATTTGTCATACGTGAACACACCACAGCACACAGTATGAACTGCTTTCTGTGGATTTAACCCATTCACCAAGAAGCAGTGTTCATCCAGTGACAGGGAGTGGTGTGTGCATTACCTTGCTCAAGGATACATTAGTGGTGCCACTAGCAGTCCTGGGATTCGAAACTACTACCTTCTGATTGCAGGGGCAACTCCCTAACCACCAGGCCACCAGCTATTTGTAGATGATGGTGCATATAAAGAAATGTGGGGAAAATTGACAGTACCATGGCACAGTGATACAGAATATATGAAATTCTGAGTTTTTTAAATAATAAATAAAAGAATACAATCTAAATAATGCACATTTTTAGCTTTGGTTTTGTACCTGATTTAGTGTCCTAGTCAACAGACCTGCTAATGTCATTACCTCTACTAAACAAATCATTCAGGTGATTGAAATGTATTTGCTTTCATAAACTCCTCAGATCCTAGTCCTGAGGGGTAAGGTATTTAGACTGTGCTGACACTCAACACATACACACACAAAGAATAAAGCCAAAGCTTTTTAAAATCTCTTTAGCATCCATCTTTCACAAGAGATGTGTGTATTGTAGTATGTGTTTTGTCATATAAATATGACTGCATAAGAGTTAGGAAGTGTAATTATACCAATGAATGACAGAGTGATGTCTTGGAAAAATAGGTCATTTAAATATGGTAACTCTTACCAAATAGGTATCTCTTAAAATTCAATACTGAATGTAAAAAGAATGCATTCATAATAATTCTTATTTTTGCAAAGTTTATTTACCAACAGTGGATTAAATGAGTCTAGGTTTTAGCAAATACACAAAATGTGGCTTACTAGTGTCTGCGCTAATAGCATGAGTGTCACGTCTGGGCCACCTTGGTCACGCCCCCAGCGGTCCCTGTCCCCTGAAAATTAAGTGTACACATGTCTTGTCCCGTCTTTGTGATGTCATGTGTTGGTATGTCTGGACTCCCTGCTGGGGCAACCCAGGTGTAGGGGATGAAGGCTCTGCATGTGAGTCAGCTGGGTTGTTGTGCACCTGATTACAGGTACACCTGTCTTGTGTTCAAGTTAAGTGTCTCCCAGTTTAGTGTAAAAGTTTCAGTCTCATGATTGGTTGTTTGTGTCGAGCCCCTCTGCGTGACGCAGCTTAAAAGCCAGCAAGTCCGGAGAGAGGGCATGCGGTCACAGATCTCCTATCCTAGTTGTGTCTGTGTGAGTTTTCATTACAGTTTGTGTGGGACGAAGGGAACAAGGACTTGTGCCTCGCCAGTCCAGCTCTACCTGCCTCCCGTCAGCCACGCTTCAAGTGGCAGTTGGAATGTGGACTGGAGTCCGGAGAGAATCTCCACTAGGCTAAGGCTTCCCTGAGGCATGCACAGTAGATGGTGATAGTCTGCTCTCTCTCTCTGTGTCTCCCCTGTGTCTCTACAGGCCGAAGTTGGTGGGAAGCCTCTCACCTAAAACAGGTCCGCGGGAACCAGACACAAGTGACAGCCTACACAAGTGACAGCCATGTGCTTGAGAGCACCCAGACACACGTCACTCCCAGAAAAGTATGGGAGGTGTCCAGCTGGGTGTCAAAACTTTCTGTTAGCATGTGACCTGTATTTTGCTGAATTTCCATACATAACAACCACTCAAAAGATCTATGTGATGATCCAGTGCTTGACTGGGAAAGCTGAGAATTGGGCTACCGCCCTCTGGAGAGGAGAGGGGGGGTCACGCAGGACTATGTAGAGTTCGCGCAGCGGCTGAGAGCCATATTCAACCATTCCAACCAGGGCAAGACCAGCAGCACCCGTGTTCTCCAGATAAAACAAAGAAGCAATTCTGCTGCTGATTACTCCATTGACTTACGCATCCTGGCCACGGATAGCGGGTGGAATGAGCCAGCTCTCATAGCTGTGTATCGTAAAGGGCTCAACCTGGACCTCTAGGCAGAGCTGGCCTGCAGGGACGAGGGGTTGACACTGGACCAGCTAGTTATGTTTACAATCAAACTGGATCAGCACAGAAGGGGGAAAGCGATGTCGCCAGCCATCAAAGTCATCTCCCCTCGAGTGGAAACTCCGAAGCCACCTCCAGCTACAGGAGCTGACAACCAACCCGAGCCCGTGCCCAGTTGGGTATGTCTCGTTTGTCCCCCCAAGAGAAGAAACGTCGCTTCTTAGGGGGATTATGTTTGTATTGTGGGGGCGACGGACACAGAGGGGCATCTTGCCCACTCCTGACTACGAAGGTCAGGTCTTCTACCAAAACTCACACAGTATGCCCCAGTACAATTTACTGTCCCTGCAAAGATATATGTCACTAACCATGTATTTTCTGTTTCTGTCTTTGTAGATTTCAGATCAGCTGGCAATTTTTCCAGAGCCATGGTGCCTTCTGTCTCTCCCAGTGGCCCGAGATGGCCGTTTAGTGTCAGGAAGGGCCGTGACCCAAAGTACTAAGCTGCTAGGTCTCGAGATATAGCCAAAACCTTATGAACAGCTGGAGTTCCTGTTTATAGAGCACAGTGAACCTGCTATTGTGTTAGGGCTTCCTTGGCTTCAGCAGTATAAACCGCATATCGACTGGCGAGAATCTCACATAGAGACATGGTCCCAGCCTGTCAATATAAATGTCTTGTCTCGACGTTACAAGCCAAGAAATGTGTTCCATGTTACAAAGCTCTCATTTCTTGGTTATCAGATCAGCCCCTGTGTCTGAGTGGCCAGAGCCCCAGTTGGGTACAAAGTTGCAGAGGTTCCTGGGCTTCACCAACTTCTTGAAACTGCCAGATCCAGCAAAGCCGTTTACAAAGGAGGTAGATGCCTCCAAGTTCGGGTTAGGTGCGGTGCTGTCCCAGAGCCATGGTACACCTGGAAAACTCCATCCGGGCACTTTCTTTTCTAAGAAGCTGACCAACGCAGAGCGCAGTTACGGCATTGCCAACCACAAACTGCTGCCGGTCAATGTGGCATTAGAAGAGTGGCATCACTGGCTTGAGGGAGCTTTTTTAGTAACTAAATTTTTAGATTATGTATCGCCTGGGTTCCAAGAACGGGAAATGGGATGCTCTTTACCCGAGCCTATAATTCCCTCAGCTTTAATAATGGCCCCTATCTGCATTGTGAAATATCCACAATGCAGATATTTCACGCATCAGTTCTATCCACCCTATACCCTGGTCATGCCCGGCGGACAAGGTGTTCGTGCCTGAGTCTCTGTGGAGCAGAGTGATTGAATGCCTTCACACGAACCTTGCCACCAGTCATCCTGGTGTCCATAGGACTGTAGAGGTGCTAAGCCGTAAATACTGGTGGTCTACCCTCCATGCAGATGTGGAATGGGGCGTGGGAAGGAGCGCACACTTCCATCAGCAGAGCGGTTGTGCAATTCAAGCCTCAGTCCTACTGGCAGTGGACAGACTTCTGTGTTCAGGAACTTGTACCTGTGTTGTTAAGTATGGGGTGCCGTTTGTAAAAACAGCTTTACAAATTTAGAGGTGTCATTTTTTTCATCATTTAGCACAATTGTCACACATTTTGAGCTAAATGTGTTTAAAAAACAGTGTTACATTTTGGTACATTTTCTTGCTGCGTAAATGTTCAAATTAAATGTTAAATATATATCTAAATGTTAAATCTATATCTAAATCTCAAATCTAAATGTTGCACTCTAAATGTGGGATTTAAATCTAGCACTTTTACAAACGGCGACTCTAAATGTGGGATTTTTGAGCTCTAAATGTTGAGCTCTAAATGTTTAGAAGATATGCTAATTTGCCACGCCCCATGATTACAACTGGCTGTTACTTAGCAGGGAGCTGGACTGTGTGCTGTGATATCCCTCACCAACATGGAGGATTTTAAAGATGATCTTAATTCTGAATGTTAAATATTAAAAATATATCTCGCACTCTAAATGTGAAACTTCAGTTAGAAATGGCTCAGTGACACCTTTCCAACGACCCCCCATTTGCCATAATATCCCCCGAAGATCCGGAGTTTTTACCCGAAAACCGCTCACCTCGCCCCGCTGTCCCATTACTTTTGTCCCCCATGGAACGTGCGTCTGATTTTCTCCGCAGGGCAACCACCAATCTCCGTCAAACTTCACAGTTAGATAGGACTTAGTGAGACCTTTCCAACGACCCCTCGTTTGCCATAATAGCCCCCCGCAATCGGGGAAAAACCTATCGCCATGAAATTTTACAGGGACCCTCAGCTCCCCCAGAACTATTGAACATGACCAGTGGCGAAGCTCTCCTCCCTGGAGAGTGCGAGATATATATTTTTCACATTTAGAGCGCAAGATTTATTTTTCACATTTACAGTGTGATATATTTTTCATATTTAACATTCAGATTTAAGATTATTTTTAAAATCCTCCATGTTGGTGAGAGATATCACAGCACGCAGTCCAGCCCCCTGCTAAGTAACAGCCAATTGTGGAGTGCATATACTTTTGGCCATGCACTATATGGCCAAAAGCATACAGACACCTCCCCTAATTATTCAGATCTGGTGTTTTTGCCACATCCATTGCTAAAAGGGACATAAAATCTAGCACACAGCATTGCAGTCTCCATAGACAATCACTAGCAGTGCAATGGGCTTAACTGAAGGGCTAAATTACTTTAAACTGTCATAAAATGTAGGCAAAGGTAAATTTAGGTAAATAATTTAATGTAGTGACATTGGTAATACTCACTTGATGTAGTAGGGAACATTGTTGGGAGAAACAGAGCGTTCAAAAGGACTTTGTACAGAGGCTGTAAGCAAAACAAAAACAATCATGTTACTCCAATTAAACATTCATAATATCTATTTTCTGGGATGGTACTCATGCAAACCACCTTTTTAACTCCCCACTGCTTACTACATGGGATACACTGTATTGTGGCTGAAGTGGATGTCATATGACAATGATTTTGCATTCATAACATTATTAAATTAAAAAGCTTTCACCTTGTAGAAACTTTTGAGAATGGGGTCCTAAGTCTCTGTGGGCCTCTGTAAGCTGAGTCAGATGTCCTTCAACAGAAATCTAATAAAAGACATCAGAGATTTTAAAACAGTTGCAAGGAACAGTAAAGATGATGGGTGTTAGGGCAAACAAAGAACCTTTGAAACAGGTCTAACAGCACAATTGTCCTATGATATGTCTTTGACTTTCAACATTTGCATTTTCAATCACAGATGACTTTGTTGCAACTTGCTTAACATTATTCTTAATTTAAAAGATTATTTGAACCCCTCCTGTTCAGAGATTCCTGCAATGACTGTTATACTAATACTTGACACTTTTACTTTGTGGTATGCTAGTGCAGCTATACTCACGCTTCATTCTCCAAAATATGGCAATAATGTGTATACCTGCAGAAGTCTCCATCGTGTATTGAGGTCATCAATTCTGTTTAGGTTGTCTGGCGATAGCTGAATACCAGGAGATCGAAATGTAGAGGCCAGTTTATTCACATGATTTACACTGTCCTGAATGGGAGCTATCTCTTCTTGGAATGCCTATTAGGTTGGAGAAAGCTGAGTTACTTCAAAGCACTGTTACAGGATTATTAGAACAGTTAAACTGTGTAACAGTATTCTTTTATATGGGCCTTAATACTGGCACCGGTGAGGTGCTGAACGCTCCGGCCTCTTCTTTGATTCTTTCGGATTATTTTTGTTATTTATTTTTCTCTGTGTCTGTATTTTATTTAGTCAACATGGCAACAACACCTGGCAATCAGATATGATAGAGATACTCATTTCTATTGGTCTACAATATACAAACTTATCTGTGTTTGTAACCCTGGATCCTACATGGCTGAAGGAGATCCTGAGGGAGAACAAAGGATGCGACCCAAAGCGACGCCCCCGAGGGAAAGCATATCATGCTCCCATGCCGAGCATCCTGCTGGCCAATGTTCAGTCCATCGAGAACAAGCTTGATGACCTCAGGGCCAGAGTTAAGTTCCAGAGAGACATTCGGGACTGCAACGTCCTCTGCTTCACTGAGACATGGCTGAACCCGGCGGTACCGGACCACGCAGTACAACCAGCAGAGTTTTTCTCAGTGCACCGCATGGACAGAACATTGGAGTCAGAGAAGGCCAGAGGTGGTGGAATGTGTCTGATGCTAAACAACAACTGGTGCGACCATACGAGCACCTCTCTCCTCACACGATCCTGCTCACCCAACCTGGAACTGCTGATAATTAAATGTCGCCCATTTTATCTTCCTCAGGAATTTACTGTGATCATAGTCTATTTATATTCCACCTGACGCGGACTCGGACATTGCCTTCTGTGAACTATACGATTTCTCACACAACACCAAGCACTACATCAGGACGCTCATTGTAATGGGTGACTTTAATAGAGTAAACCTTAAACGCACTCTTCCGAACCTCAACCAGCACATCACTTGCACCACCAGGGGCACAAGGACATTGGACCACTGCTACACTCCGTTTAAGGACTGTTATATATCTCAGTCTCCGCTGGCGTTTGGGAAATCGGACCATGCCACCATTTTCCTGTATACAAACAAAGGCTAAAACAGGAAGCGCCGGTCACGAGAGAGGTCGAATGCTGGATGGACTAATCAGTGGCTGCACTGCAGGATGCGCTTGATGATGCAGACTGGGACATGTTTCCGCGCAGCTCTGATGACGTCAACATGTTTACGGAAGCGGTTGTGGGATTAATCGGGAAACTAGTGTTGATACAGTGGAGAAAACTATCATCAGAACGTTTTCCAACCAGAAGCTGTGGGTGGAAACAAAACATCTGCCACGCTCAGAGATTGTGCACCACTGCCTGCAAGGCCGGGCTCATCTCTGGGAACATGTGTCCTATCAGGTGCACAGAGCAGTAAAACAGGCAAAGCAGAGCTACGGGGAGAAACTACAACAGTGTCCCAGCTACAACAGTGTGACTCTAGGAGCCTCTGGATTGAGGATAATAATGGACTATAAACAACCACCCTCTTCAATGGTAACAGCTGACGTGCTGAACACATTTTATGCTCGCTTCGATGCTGCAGCTAACCATGCCACTTTAAACAGCAGTGCAATTAGCTATGCACACACGGAGAGCGACAGTGAGGGGAATGCTCTCATCATTACAGAGCACGCTGTGAGGAACGCCTTCAGGAGAGTGAACACCAGGAAAGCAGCAGATCCAGATGTCATCTCAGGTCGGGTCCTGAGAGCCTGCGCTAACCAGCTAGTACCAGTGTTCACTGAAATCTTCAACATGTCCCTGGCTCAGGCAGTGGTTCCCACATGCTTCAAACAGTCCATCATTATCTCTGTGCCTAAGAAACAACAGCCTGCTTGTATGAATGATTACCGCCCAGTAGCACTGACCTCAGCTGTGATGAACTGCTTTGAGCGACTGGTCAGAGACTTCATCACATTTTCACTTCCTGCCACCATGGATCCACTACAATTTACATACTGGACTTATCGTTCCACTGACAATGCCATCTCCCATCTGCTGCACACAACCCTATGTCACCTGGACACGGGCAGGGGGAATTATGTTAGGATGCTGTTTGTGGACTACAGTTCAGCATTTAACACCATAATCCCCTCAAAGCTCTTCATTAAGTTGAAGGATCTGGGACACAGTCCATCACTTTGTCAGTGGATCATCAACTTTCTCACAGACAGGCCACAGTCAGTGAGGGTGGGAAAACAAGTCTCTCCCTATGTTTCTCTCTGCACTGGAGTTTCTCTAGGCTGTGTTTTTATGTCCTCTCATGTACTCGCTGTACACATATGACTGTGTAGGCATGTCAGATTCCACCTCCATTATCAAGTTTGCTCACAACATTCTATAGGAGCACCATCGAAAGTCTCCTCTCCTGTTGCAACACTGTCTGGTACAGGAACTGCGCCGTCTTGGACTATAACACACTGCAGCGGATAGTGAGAGCAGCTGAGAAGGTGCCCCTGCACCCCCTGAAGAACAATGTCCAAACCCGTTGCTCTAACAGAGACAGTAACATTGTGAAGGACTCTTCCCACCCATTACATGGACTCTTCTCCCTTCTACCAAATGGTATCGAAGCTTCCATTCTGGTTATGCACAGCTGTGCAACAGCTTCATACCACCAGGCTATCAGGGCCCTGAACGCACACAAATGCACATAAATGCATATAGATGTCTAGTTCCTGGTTGACACACACATTTCAACTACCTCACTTTATGCTATTCATACTGCTTAAAATGTCTACATTTTGTTTTTATACTGTGCTACACTCATACTACACTCAATTAGCACCTGCACTCTGCTGTAACCCTGTTTACTGCCAGTACAGGCACCTTAACGACCAGTCACGGTTATAATTCCACACTTACTCATTGTTGTTTTTCTGTGCTGCTAACTGCAATAAGAATAAAAAAATTATTCCAGTGCAACATATGCTCATGTACAATAACGTGTAAATATATATTGCAATATTTTAATTTCTGGTCAACTAAGTTTTCCACTCACATTATTGTTATGCTGCTACATTGTCTATTTATTGTTTATTTATTGTAGCATTCTGTCGTCCCTGGAACTCTGTTTACTGCTGCCAACTGCCTTGTGCAGTAATCAGACCTATAGTGCAATACTCATCACTCCAGAAGGTTTACGCAATGTCCACATTTGCTATTTATTGTCTGTCTGCTGTCCTCTGTTTGCTGTAACCTGCACTCTGTTGAATGTTGTATGCTGCTATATGTTGCACCGTGGTCCATGGAGAAACGTTGTTTCATCTCACTTTGTATGTGTACACAGCTGCTGATGACAATAAAGGAACCTTGAACCTTGAACCTTGACTCACACAGCGGACTGTGACTGTCTGCTCTCCCTCTCCCTTCTCCCCCCTCTCTCTCTGTGTCTCCCTTTTGTCCCTATAGGCGTGAAGAGTGCTGCCGTGCACTGTACAGCTCGTCCCTAAACTACTGGCCGCCATAGAGCGTGCGACTAAACGCATAAAGAGTGACTCGGACCGAGCACAAATCTTAATTCCTCCCGCCTCACCAAGAGTGGAAGGATTTCGGTGAACTTCACCATGCATCAGCTTGTTTGTGGACTAGTTTGCTTGAAGCTCGCGGTGACGAGCCTTGCCTTAGTTTCTCGTTAAAGACTTGTTTGTATTGAAGTTTCTCTCCGCAGTTGTGTTGTCCTTACCCACAGGACATGACAGTACCAATCTGCCCTAAATCTAACAGTTCACTGTGCATTACTTGGTGCTCAATATAATTGCATTCATTGTCCCAACATCCTATTTTATTCCATCCCCCATCCCACTGATCTTTTTTTTGTGATGCAAAACACTGACCTTAACTACACTTATTTGTTTGCTCAGATCATCAATAAGCAAGTCTCCAACTGGGTCCCAGGAGTCCTTAACCATCTCAGCTTGCTGGAGCTTGAAATCTAACTGATCCTCCGCATCTTGAAGTTCCATCAGTCTCTCCAAAGCCAATTCCAGCTGTTGCTGCCAGTCAGTTGCAGCTGTGCGCAGTTCCTTCCATTGTGTGGTTACATCCTCAGCCTCCTTGCGCAATATGCGCTCAACATTTTGAACTCTCTCCTCTGAGCGAACATGTGGGGAATACATAAAAGTGAAAATAATTAGCCGGAATGGACTGGTTAATACAGTATAACAGTAATCTTTTAAGCATGTTTTTCAGTACAATATATGAAGCACTGTAAGTATACATACACAGTATGTATATCACAATGTTATATGATAATATACACATGTTGTCAATAAAGAATTGAAGTGATTATTAAAAATAATTGCAACAAACAATTCATCTGCCAGGAAATGTAGTTTGTTTAGAGTATGTTATTGTGGTGACTGTACGGCGTGGTGAAAATCTCTGCCTAATATTGTGGTAAAAATAGCTGTCTGTCAAACCAGGACTTGTTTCCTAGATTCCTCACAAAACAAAAAAGCCATACCTCTTTGACCAAGCCTCTGTTTAGCTTCTTTGCTGAGCATCTCAGTCAGAAAACTCTTCACATTCTCAAGCGCTGCATTGATTGATGGCTCTTTTGAACTCAGTTCCCTCCTAAAGGCCTATGACACAAAATGCTAAGCTGTAGTTTATACCAGAATATTTAAAACAACAACTATCAAATGCAGTGTCCCTTTCACAGTACCACACTTGATAATACTACAGCTACGTAGAGTGATGGCGTGTAGAAACAAAAACCAGAGAAAAGAACCAGTTTTCCCAACTGTCAGTGGGCATCAACACAACAGAATTCTACAAATACATATCAACGCTGTCAGAGCAGGACCTTGTTTTTCATTTTTTAACAAACATTTGGAAAATGTTTGTTTAGAGCTTATGCTGTAACAGAAACTACACAGAATGAGTTAGAAAAACATCAGATTACATTAAATTACACTGAAAGATTGTAAAATTACTTTTTGGAAATCCAAGGTTTTGTTCCAACAGGAATAATATATAGACGTCTAAAAGATCTTTGGGAAATCCAGTGTTTCTATTTTTACTATTATACTGTTTAATCACATATGTCTTAATGCATTTGAATAACTTGTTGCAAAACAAAAGTCTTTTTATAAATTTAATGTATTTATTTTGATTTGTACAGTATTTATTCTAAGATGACTGGCAAAAACACACAGCCTGTCACGTCTCTCATCTTCCTCCACACAAAGAGGGCAGGCGCACACACAGACTTCCATGATTAAATAAAGTTTTATTAACACAAAGCATACAAGAGCAAGGGCTTGAAAACCAAACTCAAAACGAAAGGAGAGTGAGAGACCTCACAAACCAAGTTGTAACGATGCAGTTATCAGGACGGTGGACCGACAACTATGGTCCATCAAACTAAACTTAAATACTAAACCCAAAACTCACTGCCGGCGGTGCTCAGAATTTCAAAATAAAGGTTCCAAAACAAAACAAACACATAACCTAAGGAAGGCCTCTATCGTCCACCCACCTTAACTGTCCTCAGCCCTGACACAGCCAAGATTAATAGCTTTGAGCTGTTTCTCATGAGGAATGAAAACACAGGCTGTAAAATGTATTTTATTTAGTTGTCAAAAGCATTATTGCTAGGTAACTCCTCCACTCCACAATGAAGAATTACACCTGTAGAAATTCTACAGGAAATATTGGAATTATCACAAAAGGCTTGAAAATGTAACGAGTATGTGATTAACCTTATTTGTGATCAGCTGCTGATGCACAGTTGGTACATCACCCCCTACTGGCTTCTGTTGGTCCAGCTCCTCCTTCTTAAGCTGTAGCCAGTGGAGTAGCTCCTGTAAGGACATGTGGAAGTGCTTCCACTGCTCCATGCCGGCATCCAAGTGAGACCTGACAATGAGAAGAGTAAAATATTAAGCCTCTGAAATCCTGTGATGATGTTTGTTTTCTACATTCATGTTTGAAGTAACAGTTAACCTGTCCTTGCACAATTCCACCAGTGCGTTATTTGTTGTATTTGAAACCTTATGGCCACAAATCTACTGTCATAGAAACATAATTTGGTTTAATTCCAACAAGACAACTGGGCCATGAAGTTCAAAAGCTTTAATCATATAAATGTGTTTCAAGGAGAGTTAATTATGTTTTGCCACTAAAAGAATGCTTTTAAATGCATTGTGACCTTTAGATTTTTTTTTTTTAGAATTAATAGTTTAGGATATAAAGGTTTAAGGCTATAAAGGTCACTGGAATGATGACCACTGGTTAGTTAGACAAGTCTTCAGTACCTCAACAGAACATTTGCTGAGATCTAAAATTCATCCTCTGCTCAAATTATGAATTATATGACTTGTAGTGTAAACAGTTTATTAGATGCACAGGATTTATGACACTGCAGTCTAAAAGCCTTAAAGAGTCTTAGAGACAATTTGTCAAAGGAGAACTAAAATATAAAATGAACATATTATACATGCGATTCTGTGATGTTTTAGGTACATTAAACAATGTTTATTTATTTTGATAAAAGAAATACAGAAATTAAGATTACCTCATACTAATGACTTTTTTATGCAGGTCATGCCACCGTTGTCCCATGTTGTCGAGCTGTCTTTGAAGCAGTATCGCATTGTCTGACCCTTCCAGTGATGCCACTATACGATGTCCATTTTCATCTAGCGAATGGTACATATCTGTGTGACCACCAATCTCCATCTGTAGATCCTATAGAGATGATCAAGAGCCTTTTCAGTAAACAATTTATTTTCTGTGCTATTTTCTAATGTTACCTATAAAATTACATTTTTAAGTCATTAGTCTAGCATTAGTATAGCATAAGTCAATACAGTATTCAGTATTAATCAATAGTTGACCACAGCTGACCCCTATATAAGGGGAGAATTCCAGGATGAGTGGACCTCCACAAATACTCCAAGGTTACTTGGAAACTAAACACGTTAGCACTAAGGTCTGTTACAAGTTCTGAATGTTTTTATTTCTCCTGTTGTCATTTTGTCATTTAGGAGGTACAAGGTTTTGTTCTCTCACACAAACACACACACACACACACACACACACACACACACACACACACACACACAATAGCAGATTATAAATTTAATGCAGTACAAACACACAGTATAATTACGTTTTGAGCTAGCCATGAAGATGACTGCATGACACCTACACACAATACTGAACTTCCGCAAAGAGACAAATGGAGATGGGTATGTGAAAAAATGGACAATAAGTCACATGTATATACATACTATATGTTATTTGTAAGTATTCCTATTGAACTCAAACTGCAGGAAATAAAGCCATTAACATAAAGAATTACAAGAATAGAACAATAAAGTCCAGACCTTAATGTGATATGTCTTCCTGTGTAACATTTCCATAGAATAAGAGACATCAGATGGAAGCAGTAGTGCAGTGGTGCCTTTATTTCCCTGTTATGTGGACGTGTGTAAGAGAGGGTAAATGAAGAACGTATAGAAGGGAGACAGACAAAGTGGAAGACTGCGAGCAAAGTGAGAGAAGGTATTCAACTGCCATGTGTCACCAGTCCTCAGAATGCCTGTAGAGGCAGGCACACTGGAGCTGTTGTTCACAGAGAGTGTGGGCACCACAGCTTTGGAAAAGGTCAGTGCTGGTTTCAAAAAGAACAGAAGCTTCTCTTTACATCCCACAAGTTTGTCTGCCTATTCATATTTAACTGTTTCTATGTGCTGTTGCCAAGTGCACATATCTGTCATTCCAGTTAGTGCATGATGACCCAGACAAAGGACCCTTTTTTGTATCCCTCTTACTAACAGACAGAGGTGGGCAGTAACTAGTTACATTTGCTCAGTTCTGTGTTGCGAGAAGGGACAAGGATTCTAAGTACTAACTTGGGCTTTACGCCAAATTATCATGGAGAAATGAAAAAAAACAGGGAACTGTGACAGTTGCAAGGGTTAGAGAAGGTTCCTGTTTGAACAATGCCTTTGGAAACGAAGAGGTAGAGATTTGGGGATGAGCACAAGGTGGATGTGGGTTAGTATGAAGGGTATAATGGGAAAGCACTTTGGCCCACACAGAACACACAAATAAGTATTTTTAAATGATACATTTTTTAATATAATACTATATTAATATATATATATATATACATATAATATTTTTGGAGCAAAACTATTTTCACATCACTAACATTTCCTTCTTTGTGTTTAATATGATTTTTCACACATTAATATGATAAATATGATTCCAATGTTATTTTTAATTTATTAATTTGTGTCCATTGTTACTTCTCCATTGTTACTTCTCCATTGTTACTTCTCATTTACATTGTAAATGAATTACAGATGGATAAAAGGCCAGCATATCCAGCAAAACATTACTCAGCTCAAGCACTTGGTAACTAAATAAAGCTGTAAAACTGTGTCTGCGATGACCCATCTAAGTTTGTGTGTGCAAGCAGGGTCAGGCTCTGAATTCTGAATGAAATTGCCAAGGATGTTTAAAAAAGTTAATTTCAGCTTTCAAAAATCAAGAATCAAGAATCAAGAATACTTTATGCATCCCGAAGGAAATTGTTTGTTTCAAATGTTTTGTAATGCTTCAATGATCCATTTGCTTTCAGACAGCCAGGAGTAGCATAACATTTGTTTGTTTTTCTCCCACAAAATAACTCTGTTATAGACTGCAAATTGTAACAACATCCTTTATCATGTCAATGTGAAAAAATAGCTACAGTCATTCAATAAAATGGGATTTACAATAAATTTCTGTTGTAAGGCAGTACAAGCAGTACTCAAATACATCTGGTACTTCTGTCTACATTTTCGTCCACATGCTAATACTCATGAACCACATGAAAAAGGTACAGCAACACAAAGTATGCATAGACTTATATTACAAAAAATAAAATCCTAGAAACTCATAAAAATAGAAGAATTTATTAATAATAAAATGTAAGCACTTAAGCAAAAAATGTCAATGGGGTAAAAATCATTTACTCAGTAATATTTATTGAAATAAGCTAAATAAGTAAAATATCTGGATTTGGAGAAACATTCAAGGAACTAAATCGAGAAGAAACATTGCGAAGAAAAATACGAAGTGTTGGCAAATTCACGATGTACTTACTTGCCATTGCTCTAGTAAGTGGCGTATTGCAGCTGGGTTTTCCAGAAGCCGCTCCTTGTGTGTAGCATCTTGCAAGACATTTGCTGTAGTTTCTGCTTCAGTTAACCAGTTCATGAACTTCTCCAGGTCTATGTAAAAGTGTTGAATTTGCCGCTGCCTGTCCTCCTCAGTGTCCCCCACACTACAAAAGGCAATATCACATAATGTTCCATGCATCTCAAACCTGCATTGTTTGAACAAATGGCAAACTAATAATCAGTCATAACCAATTTCTAAAAAGACGGACAGAAGAAAGCGGGGGAAAAGCTAAACGTGGAGATGAGTCTAAAAAAAAGATCTTTGTCCTTTTGTTTATCGGGTTGATCTTACACCAAAAGACTGATGTCTGACTATTAAGAGGGATAAATATTTAAACTATTATTACCATTCCTATTACCATTCCTAGCCATTAACAAATCATTTTAATTAATTGACAAGCGACTTCATTCTACCTATATTTAGTCATTATTATTTTTTCAGTTTCATTGCCCTTAAAGGTGCACTTTGTAGTTTGATTGCTGTAGTCCATCTTTTTCTCTGCATCACTAGTTAGCCTCATTTGTGTGTGTAATGTGTGTGAGCATATAATGCACAGAGTGGAGTATTCTTAACACTTGAGTGTCACCACTGGATTGAAAATAGTCAGAAATAGTCAGACAGAAACTGGCCACTCCTGAAGCAGCAGAGGAAAATCAACAATATTCAAAAACTTTAGTGTATGTGGAGTATGTGGACATCTCCAGCAGCTCTGCTGCGTGTGATGCACACACACTAACATAGTGATAGCTGTGCCATCCACCTAAACTAATGCTGCTCAAACTCATATTGTAGCATCTAATCATCCAATAAAAGACCACCTATGTCTTTTTTTTGCGTGGAACTTTGGGTTAGGAAGTGTGGCTTGGAGGCACATTCTCTAGGGGTGATGTGGAAGACAAATCCTAGACAACGAGTTCTTAAAACCAAAAAACGGCAGGAGGCATATCCTGGAATTTGGGCAAGGCAGAACCAGCAGAAAGGGGCTAAACTTGTCTGGTCTTGCAGGGCAGGGGAAAAAGAACACACCAAAAGAAAGCAGATTCACAGAAAGATGAAATGAAAGACATTTATATACAGCATTAATACATAATAATTTTAATACATAATAACCTTTGTTAACACTATAACAATAACAAATACATCTTTTCATTTTTAGACAATAAACTCACTGTTTTTTTATGTTGGCCCAAGCAAGGTTCATGCTTTCAGTCATCTGCTTAATCTTTGTTGTGTCATCATTTTCATAAATGGTCAGAAGTTTGTTGGCTAGTTCATTGGTCACATCCATTTGGGCTTGCCACTGCTGTATGTTCTTAGCAAGTTCCTGTAAATTGAAGAAATCATCGTTAAATGACAATCAAAATTGCTCTAAGTGATTGATCTTCTGCGTTCTTGCATAAAATTAATACATTTTCTGTTTCTCTATGACATTTAATAGACTCAAACACTTGTTTAACTTCAGTAGACTCATATCTTTCATTTTATCATAGTTTATTTTTCCCCCAAGCCACATTTATGATGTTTGTCTCACAAGATAAAGAAGACAAGACTTATCTGGCCAAACAGTTAGCCCAGTGTAGCGTGGCGAATGACCCCAATCGCGGACAAAAACAAGAGAGTTAGTAGATCACGTGTATTGTTTTGAGAACGCTCTACTAAAGAGTTAAGATTCCCACCGGGAACCTGCGTTCTCACACTCACACACATAGGATATAAAGGTGATAGAAAACCGGAGTACTCACAGCACCAGTTGGCTGGAGACTGAGTTGGGCTGGCACGAGACCCAATGACTGAGCACTAGTTGCTACCTGCTTCCTGTTTACATACCCTGTGATGCACGTCACGTGACTGGTGTGCATGACAGTAACACCCCTCAAGGACTATTATCAGATAGACTCGGCTGAGAGGATACCCAGTGACGGTAGTCTTGGATGAGAGTAGGGTCCCGACCGGGGAACCAAGACCTGTGGACCATAGCCCCGGCCGCGGCATATGAATCAAGGATCTGCCACATGGTGTTGGCAGGACCACTGTCAATGATTCAAGGTGGAGGAGGAACAGGAATTGGGGGAACCAGTGGAGAAGTGAAGATGGGCTTGAGACATGTGGAAAACTGGGTGGACCCATAGGGTGGCAGGCAGCCGGAGCCGGAAGGTGACAGGGTTGATCCAGTGGGTGATTTTGTAGGGTCTTCTTGGATTCAGTGCGGAGGTGCAGGTTGATAGCCAAACCCTGCCACCGATGTGGAACAATCGTCCTGGTGGCGGTGCTGCTGAGTGTAGTGGTCATTGGCCTTGGCTCTGGCAGCAAGTTTGGAAACCACTGCATTTCTGAAATGGACTGACCCCGGTGGCAGATGAGGTGAGGAGGTTGTGTGAGAGCTCAGGCCAGATGAGGTAGCAAGCCCAGGAGCGCATCTCAGGAAGCACTCCGGTTGTTGGTTGGTCCGCTCTGTGTAACAGTTTCTGGTCTGACCCTCGATGGGAGAGGATGGCTCCTATGCCCACATCGGAGGCATCCACGTCCACGATGACCGGCTTGGAAGGATCCAGGTGGAGAATGATGGGTGCAGTGGTGAAGAATTGGCAGAGATGGTGGAAGTTGACACAAGGGCAGAGACCCTGTCTTTCTTCTTCACAAAGAAGAATGCCACGGCCGTGGGGGAGGACAAAGACCTGATGATCCCATGGCAAAGCCCCTTGGCGATGTACTCCACCATGGTCTTGTGCTCCCCCTGCAGAGAGGGAGAACAGACGGCCACGGGCCAGTACTGTGCCGGGCTGGAGGTCGATGGCTAGATTGTAGGACTGGTGAGGAGGGGGCTGGATGGCCCTACTTTTACTGAACACCTCTGCGAGGTAACGGTAGGGGACAGGAATGGCCTCTATGTCGACATCGGGGGCCTCAGACTCCCCTGAGCACGTCCCAGCTTTTGCCTGGAGGCAGAGCTCCTGACAGGTCGGACAGGTTTCTGCTGGGTCCAAGAGATGAGAGGGTCGTGATGGAGAAGCAATGGGTGCCCTAATATGAAGGGTGGAGAGGTGAGGTGGGTGATGGAAATGGCGAGGGGTCGGGTCTGGTGAGTGGTGATGGTAACCGGCTAGGATAATGCCTCACAATCCATACCCAGCTGGGCAGCATATGCTTGGTCGATGAAATTACCAGCAACCCCTGAGTAAACAAAGGCGGTGTCTGCGACTCGTTTGTGGCCCAACTGAATGTGAACCTGAATAGTGAGACAGGAAATGACCAGCAGGGGTGGGGGGGGGGGCGCAATAAGCACAGAGTCCTTCGTGATAGCATCAAGCCCTCTCCACAGGAGTCAGGGAGGCACGCCCTATCTGCATGGGTTCCCCTGCTCCGGAGTGGTCCTCTGACAGAGGTGAAGGTCTGGCCAGAGGTGGTGGTGGGCTGATGGTGGTCTTGGGCCGGGGACTCGACCAGATAGAAGTCGACCTCCACCTTGCTGTCAGGTGGCCCTGAGCTGATGGGTGAATTCAGGATTGGAATATCCGGCATCAGTGTCCGATCTTAGGACCACCGTAGCCTACTCGGCTGCCTGCCAGGTGAGGAGGGAGACGAGAAGTGTGATGCGACTCCTGTCGGATGGATAACGCTCTAGTTGGAACTCAAAGAGAAGGGAGAGGTTGGTTAGAAAATCTTCCCGTCTCCACCGTTCCATTTTTCTAGGAGTGAGAGCTTAGGTAGAGAGCTGGAAGTTGAGAGGGTTTGCACTGCCGCTTGGGACGCTGGTCTCTCAGCCGCAAGCTCAAGATGCGCTTGCTCCAGAGACACGAGCTGATAATGTAAGACCTCCTGTTTCAGGTTAGCAATCATGGCTGCCTGTCGATTAACCGATTAATATCAACTAGCACGGCAAAGTCCGCTGGGTTCACTGTATAAGGCTCAGTCATTCTGTCACGATACGAGGAAGACAAGACTTACCTGGCCAAATAAGTTATCCCAGTGTAGCGTGGTGGATGAACCCAATCACGGACAAACACAAGAGAGTTGGTAGACCATGCGCTTTGTTCTGAGAACGCTCTACTAAAGAGTTAAGATTCCCACCGAGAACCTGCATTCTCACACACACAGAAGATATAAGGGTGATAGAGAAACCGGAGTACTCACAGTACCAGTTGGCTGGAGATTGAGTTGGGCTGGCATGACTGAGCACTGGTTACTACCTGCTTCCTGTTTATATACCCTGTGATGCGCAAGGGGTCCTGGAAGTGACTGGTGTGTGTGACAGTTTGCATGGTTGCACGTATGTTTGAAAAAGTCATAAAACATTTCCTAAACCAATCTTCATCTCTTAGAAAAAATAGCCTATTTTTGTTACTTTACTTTTAAGACTGATATAAGCAAAAAAAGTAGCTGTAGTAGTACCTGCAGGAGGAAAAAAGCAGCAAGCATATCAGAGTATATTAGAATCACCTTTGCTTAGTAATGAAGTGCTGGTAAAATTATTAAAAGAGGATGGTGTAAAAATATGGAAATGTCTTAAATTATAAATTACAAATAATCAAATTAAAATAAAAAAAAATAAATGCAAAAAAAATGCAATTTTATATCAGCTAATCTTATTAAATAAGGTGGTCCCCCAATGATATGGCATAAACCATGATCAAGTTAAACTTATAAAAATTATGTTGCAAATGTTTACCAAAAGTTGCATCTTGTTCAGTTTTAAAAGCATCCACTTTCAGTTTCTCAATTTCAGTCTAAAGCATTAGAATCTCACAATTTTTAAAATTGTCTTGAATTTTTATTAATTTATCTATAGCGAGATGAGTAAATGCACTAAGCAGTCTTAAAAACACTTGTCTGGTATCACTGTATTTGTGAGGTCCTTCCATTGTATCCAGTAATACTGTATTTGGGTAACATGCACCACTCTCAGCGAACAAATGGCAGTATTTTTGGTCTTTTTGTTTTTTTCCAAAAAGTCGTTAATAGCCGTACCTTTAAATCATCAGGATTTTGGGATGCTCCCTTCCAGCCTTTTAGTTTTTCACTGGCTTGCTTTATGAGAGGCTCCACCCTTTTTCTGGCTTCCAGCCAATCACTGGAGTCTTGAAACATGTTCTGAAGTTGAAGAACCCTGTCCATCAACTTGGTGTGCGAGTCTTCCCAGTGAGCTTGTAACTTGTCAACTTAAAGAACAAGGAACAATAATTGATTTAAAATGTTTAACCTGATGATAATTGTTAAAAATCTTTATGTTCACATTTGTATTGCACTGCTGAGATTAAAGATATCAGAGGTCATTAATCTTCAGTGAGAGCAAACAAAACCATTAAGTCAAACAGAGCTTACTTTGATCTGTTATGGTGGCACGTGTCTGAGTATTGTTGGTTTTGTTCTTAAGATTCTGCGCTGCAGTGATTTGTTTATTCAGCTGAGGGCATCGCTGCTCCAATTCTTGCAATGATGTCTACAATATAAAAAACATAATTGTTCATGGAGCATGTAGTTTACGTACTGTCAGTTCTATTTTATTAACAGAAAAGATTGATCACATCATAATTCATAAGATGTAACATGCAAAGTCTCTCTTAGCCACTGGGAGCTGATGTTTGCTAAATGTCCTGGGTACTAACTTTGTTACACATTAACTACACAAGCTTTACTAATCTGCATTGATATAAGCTCTTTGTCATTAATAGTTTTGGGGACAGAGGTCTGATGAAAAAAATGTCCAAAAAATCAAATAAAACAAATAACACAAATTGTGTAACTTCTCATTCCGAATGATGTAACATTTAATACCCAAGTTGCCAAAAGTACATGAGACTAAGCCAAACATTTCCTATAACTGTCCTGCACTTCACCTGGGAATTTTTGTTCAGTAGCCCTTATAAAATGGCCCATGTTTTCAGTGGGCTTTTTTGAAAACTCCAGGTTAGGTTCAGGTTCACTCATGACTATTGGAATATCATTTGGATTTTGGCTCCAAAACTCCAAAACTGTCTTTAGGGTCATTGTCTTATTGCAAGACCCACTGTGTGTTGATCATCAGATGTCTGACAATCTTCTGTAAATTTTCCTGAAACAATATGAATTATGTAAGTGTTAGGTCTCGGCCAGCGGCCAGTAGAGGCCGCTGTTTTACTTTTGGTTTTGGAGTCTTTTATTTTGAATCTTGTGGGTCTTGTTTTGTCTTCAGTCATTGTCAGTTGTCTTGTGTTTAGTTTAAGTAATTGGGGTTTTTGATTGGTTCTTGTCTGTGTGTGTTCTGTACTTAAGTTCTTTGAGTTTTTGCTGGGGTCAACTCTCACTTTTACCTTCACACTCCCTGTTCCTAATGTTTCGTCTATGTTAAGATATTTTGTGTTTAAAGGCCCTTGAGCCTGTTTCGGTTTTGTTTATACCCTGTACAGAGTCTGTGTGTTTTTATATTAAACTTCCATCTCGGAACCTGCACCTTGCGCCTCGCCTTTACTCCCCATGCACGCCGAGACGTGACAGTAAGTCATATGATCAATGATGGTAAGCTGCCCTGGTCAACTGGCAGCAAACCAGCCCAAAACTGTGATATTGCCACCACGAAATTTCGCATGCAATTTCAAGATCTGACTAAATTTGGGTCAGATTTGTGTAGAAATTCTACATAATGATTTATGCAGACTCAAAAACCTTCTAGCACCACTGTAAATAAACCTAATCTCAGTTTTCTATGTTTATTATCACACTAATCTGCCTTACAATTTCTCAGTTATTTCACAGTGTCCTTTATATTCTGCCGAACAACACTGTCTGCTCTCAAAGCATTAGGTAATTTGTCACTATACTCACTATACTTTCTGAGGAAGTGTGTGAATATATTTTATACTTCTTTTAAGTAAACCGCATAGAAACAATTAATTTGTAATTTTTTTCAGTGCAGAAGTTTCAAGCTCTTCAACTGTCACATTTGTAGTGCCACTCTTGTTTGGGTAATCAAGTCTAGGCTTACCTTGAAAAGAAAATGTAGAGATTTAACTGCAACTGTGGCCCATTTAATAGAAATATCATGATTAATGTTGATATAATATCATTAAGTTCATAAAACCTGATACCCTATATACTGCACTGACCTTGAGCTTTGCAGTTAAGTCACTGATTTCACCAAGATCTCCCACTGTCACACTCTGTGTCAGGACCATGTGATCAAGAAGAGACAGCCAGTTGTTGAGTTCTGTCCAGGATTTATTGAAATTATCGAGTGCCAAGGCATCTCCTGGGGCACCTCCTGCCAAAGTTTCAACTACAGAACAACACATTAAGTTCAAAATTCAAGTTTATAACCTGAATATATCTTTTTTTTCATCTTTACCTGTAACATGGCATTTGTCCTTCCATTCCTTAAGCAGTATTTGAATGGCTATCCAATCTGAGCTGAGGCTATCAAACTGGTTCTGAAAAGGGTAGATAAAAACTGTCAAGTAGTTATGGTACATATGGTACATGAAAAGTTGTCAAAGAATTTGATCTGGTTTAAAATGTAACATTGCTTTTTATAACACACCGTTTCAGGCTGACTTGGTGGTCTTTCTTTAGCCAAAACTGTTTCTACGTCTGGCCTCTTGGACTGGATGTTTTCATCAATCTACACCAAACAACATAAAATGAAAGTTTTATTGATATACAAGCTTTTATGTTTAACATTTACATTTACATTTACGGCATTTAGCTGACGCTCTTATCCAGAGCAACGTACAACAGTCCTTTTAAACCCAATATCAAATAAAGAAATAAACAGTAATCTTTATGTGAGGCAGTGTCTTAGTGAAACCATTTCCAAATCTTTCCTTCACCAAACCAAGTGTTTACATTCATGAATATAATACCTAACTTGGTCAATTCTACATTAAATGAAATACAAACTGCTACTGAATGTATTTGTTAACTTTTTTAGAAACTAAAATGTTCTTTTTACTGTAACTATATTCTAAAGCTGTGTAATACTATTTTATTACTCTAACAAGAAAAAACACACTTACTGTAATTAATTTAAACAAATGCATCAGAAAAAAGGTTTTGAGCATAGCACATGGATATGAAATGAGAATGAAAATTCATTACTTTAAAGTGGCTTTGAGATCCTATTGGCATTAGTCTAACTGCTCATGAAAAATATGATAATACCTTATGATCAATGTCTGCAGGTGACCGTTCAAGTTGACTCCTAGTAATGGAGGCCCAGTTAGAGAGCTTAGAGAGCTGCTCGTGGTACTTGCTCAGTTCTCTTAGAAGATCTTCAATATGTTGCTGCTTCTCAGGAAGATCAGAAGACACCTTCCAGGAAAAAAGAGAAACAAAAGAAAAACAAAATACCAATCTAATAATTTAGGAGGGGCATACTGATAAACTAAATATTGTGAGGATGGATGAATTACCTTGGCCCATCTCGTGTTAATAACCTTTAAGTGGTCCTCCAGTGGTTTGATTTTGTCAGCAGGGAGGGATAAACCTTTGGTATTAATTTTGTGTAAAGTTTGCTTTCTGCTTGGTAATTCTGCGACTTGACCCTGAAGGCCCCCCACAACACACACACACACACACACACACACACACACACACACACACACACACACACACACACACACACACAC
>JBBJLS010000082.1:25950875-25974538 GCA_037577275.1 Bryconaethiops microstoma | reverse complement strand
ATATGTATACACACAGACACAGACACAGACACAGACACAGTACACCCCCGTTTTTACGCGGTTCAGCAGTCGCGGCTTCACTAAAAATTGTTTGCGGAAACTGCAGATATCCTCCGCATTTCTTTTCGCTTTTCTGACACCCCGGCCTTCTCTGCCACGCCCCCTCGTGCTGGGCTGTTTATGTGCCGAGTTGTTTAAGTTCGGGCGCCGCGGTTAGCAAGACAATCAGATGCACCTGAAGGGAACGGGCCTCTGCTGCTCAGCGTCCGATTGCCTTGCTAACAGCTGTGCCCAAACAAACAACCCAGCACGGGGACGAGGGGGCGTGGCGGATGAGGCCCGAACGTCACAGTCTGCTGTACCTCAGTGGCGGGAGGTTTGAAAGTAGCCAATCCGAGAGCGTTATTTAATTCTTCTTGCTGCTGATTGGCTGCTGCCCTGTAATGCTGCAGTCCAGAGTTTCCCCCGTGGAGCATCTCGAGTGTCCGTGTTTTTCGTTTTGTTCTTCTTAAAGCCCTGTATTTTATTACTGTAAATTAAATGAATTATTACTGTATTTACCTGCTTATACCAAAGAATAAGCAGGTGTGCATGAATTAAGAGTACAGTCTATATAGGAGTAATATTGGTATTTTACATTCTAGCACTGCAGGAGCTCAGTGTACACTGTACGAATACGGAATACATTTTCTTCAAGGGTAATGTATTAAGCGGAGTTTAAAATGAAACTATAAAGTGTTTGGGGAGCATATTTGGGGGAATATTTAGGGTTTACACTATACAAACATTTTTTTTTCCACTATACGTGTGTGCTCTTAGAATGTAAGAGCTGTAGATATATCTAACCTTCCAAGAGCACCAGTGTATAGTGAAAAACCCTGTTGTGATGTGAAAAAAAGAAAAAGTGCCTAAAATATAGTGTAAAAGTCTAAAGTATAGTGTTATAGTGTAAACCCTACATACGCCCTCAAATATGCTCCCGAAACACAATAATTTCATTTTAAACTCAGCTTAATACATTACCCTTAAAGAACATGTACAAGTAAACCCGTATCCGTACTGTACAGTTTACACTGAACTCCCGCAGTGCTGGAATGTAGATACCGATATTATCCCTGTATAGTCTGTAGTGTAATTCATGTGCTGTCGTTTTCTTTGGTATAAGCAGGGTAAATACAGTAATAAATTCATTTAATTTAAAATAATAAAAATAGAGGGCTTTAAGAAGAGCAAATGAAAAACATAAGAACATTCGAGACGCTCCATGGGGGAATTTCCGGACTGCAGCTGCGTCAAAGGGCAGCAGCCAATCAGCAGCAAAGAACAATAAATAGCGTTCTCAGCGTACTTTCAAACCTCCTTTCCCTGAGTAAAGCTGTATTTCACCATTTCGCTTTCTTTGTGTTCGACAGTATCGAAACATTTGTAGTTACTTTTTATATGGAAATGTAGCTGAATTCATGTTAATATTTATGTTACAAAATTAGTAAATTATATATTTTAAATAATTTGGCACTAAAATGGACGAGAAATTATATTCTGCCACGAAAAAAGCTGTGACATACGGGCCTCGTCTGTCACGCCAACTCGTCCTCATGCTGGGTCCTCAGCCTGGACATCACAAAAGCAAAAAAAAATTGAGGAGGGTACCTGCAGTTTCCACATTAGTGCAGGGGTTTCTGCGACTGATGATCCACATTAAAGTGGGGGTTTACTGTTTATATATAGTTAATCTCATGCATCTCATCATGAACCTACCACTCTCAGTATTAGACTCCGTAAGGATCTTCTCGTCTGACTTGTTGGAAGTCCTCAGATTCTTCTCAGCATCAGGCCTGCTGATGAAGCAATTCAAACAGGGTTGTTAAAATGCAGTGTGATGTATCATTCTGATGGTTATGATTTAAGTGAACTCATTACGAAATATTATTTGGGTAGTTTGGAATGTTGTGTGGAACGGTAAAGTGTGTACTGACCTGTGTATGGCTGGGGCTCTAATTCTCAACTTGTTCTCCGTGCCTGACGCTGGAGTTTTAATCTGGGGTTTAGCTGCAGGCGTGCTGTCTGCCTCCTTACTCAACTCTGCCTTAGTCTTCTCAATAAAGTTATTATACGACTATGGAAATGGGAAACAGTACATTCAAAAACAACAAAACACAGTGATTAGTGTTTTTTCCTCCTTATTGCAGGCAACGCCAAGTACTCCACTGCTCTATTCCATTACCTGGTTTGGGTGCTCTGCAAGCTAGGACAAATGGTCCCTTAGGTCAATGAAGGGAAAGTAGTATAGACATAAATCCACATAACACCAGAAGTAAGTGATATGTCTAAAATATGTGCTGTAGGAGACATTTTAATGATTTCCTTTCATTACAGAACTTTTTAAAGCGGGTGTGTTTGCGTTATGCTAATATGTAGATCTGTAGTCTTCAATGAATGACAATTTCTGATTTAGCCAGAAAACCTATACCTAAAGTCAAGCATGCCCAAAAGGAAAAGTCAGAGACACATCTCCTGTTTCTGTTTAAATTATTCAGCTCACTGAATAATTCTGCTTTGTGAACCACTCTTCAAGTTTACTTTAGTATTTCTGGCTTTTATAGGCAACACTGCTAAAAGTTAATATCGCAATATTTTCAAAAATATGTTGAATAATAAATGTTTTATGTATACTAAACATTTAAGTTTGCATTGATAGTGTTTCTCAAGTGCTGCTACTTTTTGCTAAAAGAACGTCCTACAACCTAGACGTAGCTTGTTTTATCGGACCGTTTTGTTCTGTTTTCTTGAAATGAAACCAAACAGAACCTGCAGTATTGTAAATGTTAAGCAAATAGGAAGCACATTTTGGGAAGAAAAAGAACCTTTATCAAAACAACCTGAAGTTTTAATCAATGAAAACTAAATTTTATATATCATTGTGTGAGACCAGTACATACGATAAAACATGTAGCTCGTAATTTGTTTATGAATGTGTGATTATCAGGCTCTGACCTCCAGCTGTTTGAGCAGACTGGCCTCCTGTGCTTTTAGGCGCTCCTTGTGTCGCTGTTTCTGCGCCTTCTTCAGCCACTGGACCTCAGCCTTGCGCCGGCGGAGCTCTTCTTTCAGCGCTAATACTCGTCCCTCGATGTCACTCTGATCCGAAGCGGCCTCTGTACGGCACAAGCAAAAGATTATTGCATAAACTCTGCACAGTGGAATGAAGTTAATCCAGCAGACACTATAATCAGCATAAGCTCCAAAAACCTGGACTACTGAACAGCAAGAGTTTTACTGAGACAAAAAAAAACTCCCCAAAAAAATAGCATACAAAAATGAGGGACCAAAGCTGCAGCATACAGAGAGTAGGGATGTCAGTAGGATACAGCTGAGAATAGTGGGTTGTGGGTATTGGTCAGTGTAACTTTAATCTACATCCCTTTCTGACAACAGCTCATGTTAATGTTCATGAGTGAACAATCAGAGAAACACAGAACAATGATAGTGTGCATGGCATGGTTGCAAGAAGAACGCTACTGCTTTCCAAAAAGAACACTGATGTCCATTTATAGCTTGCTAAAGATCCTATGGATGAGCCAAAAAAATGTCTTGTGGATGGATGAGACCAAAATACAGGGGATCCCGAGTTACGCCACAGAACCATTCCCTCGACAGTGATGTAACCTGAATTTTAAGTCTAACTGTAAAATCATAACACAACTAAGCCACAGAAAAAGGAAAACTCCCTCACTCCTGTGCCGCGTTACTGTGTATTTTTCAGCCGCGCACAATCAAACTAGTTGCCCAAGTAGTCCATAATTACTGTCCTAATGGTGTAAGTCGAGACTGTTGTAATTCGAGGAACCCTGAACAGCTTTTTGATTTAAATGAGAAGCACTAGGCTTGGAGAAAGAAAACATTGATTCTAGTTCAAGAGCCTTATCCTATCTGTGAAACATGATGGGGTTAATGTTTTACTATATCTAGGCCAAAACAGCTTGCCGTCAAGGATAATACAATTGATTCTGAAATATATGAGCACATTCTAAGTAAAAAGGCACGACATCTATCCATGATCTAAATCTCAACAGAGTGGGTCACACATCTAGGCAATGACTATGTACACAAGCTGCTCCACCAAAGAATGGTTGAAGAAGCATTGAGTTAATATTGGAATGGGCAAATCAAAATTCTAACCTTTCCCCAGTAGAAATTTGAAGTGAGAAACCACCCACATCCCAGAGCTGAAAGTGATAGGATTCAAATTCCTCCAAGTCAATGTGCAGGACTAATTGTTACCGAAAATGTTTAATTTCATTAATGCTGCATAAGTGGGCTACATCAGCTATTGAAAGTACAGGTTCACATGCTTTTGCCACTCAAATAATTTATTTAATTGGGCTCTCTTTACATACCTTTGTGTTAAAATCTGTAAAACCCCACTATACACAAAGTATCTTTCTAACCTCTACATACACATTTTGCAACCTGTGTATGTAGGTGTATGAGTGTGCTATACTCACCGGATGTTGGGGCCGAGGGGCGGGGCTCACTGCTCTTGGAGCTGTGTTCTGCCAACTTGCTATTAGAACTGTAGTTAGTTGAGGGAGTCTGTAACACAGATACATTGAGTGTAAGTAGAAGCTTACTTCACCTAATACCTATAGAAGGATTCAGAACAGAGGGGTTTGTGTTTTTTCCAACTGTAATTAAGCCTTTACAGTCCAAGGTCTAAACATTAACAATGTAAGTGTGAGTTTCAAACTCTTACTACTTTAAAGAAGTGTTCGATATAATTATACAATTTTCGGTAAGAATATGGCAAATATCTTAATTGTACCTCAGATGTAATATAATGTAAATTGTAATTTTATAATGTGAATGTAATTTACAGATATTCCACATGTCAATACATACCATAACAATGCATGTCTGAGATACCAATTAAATTTACCAACATAACTTGTCTGTATTCGAATATCAAATGAGAAAAACATTTGAATTTTGAGTGAATTAAACACTTTGTCAAATGTAACCAGACAAATTAAGACCAGAGGACTTGCCAAAAATAAAAATTAAACAGGGACCTACCAACAATTACATTTGTTAAATACACGTTAAACACCACAGTGAAATGTAGTGAGAGGACCAGCTAGCTACTCCTCATACATGGATAATATTTATCCATGTATGAGGAATTTTACTGTTATGAGGTTTTCTACCTTTTCAGCCTAATCGACAGAGAAAGTACTTGGTTGCATAATTTCTCTTTTGTTGCTAAAGTAACCCTGTAATTTCATTCCAGATTATTAAGCCTATGTATATACATATAAAGTAAAACAAAGCATCACTAGAGCAGAAGCTCTCTGTGAATCAGATAGGTACAGATGACTAAAATGAAATGAAAAATATGTCCTAAATTCCCCACAAGTGTGATGCTGGCTTATCCCCCCCATACTCCACTGTGGTTTGTTCCTTACCTCATGGCTGTGTGTGGACTCAGGCTGCTGAGCTGTATGTATGTCTGTCTGAGGACTGCCACTGGTCTGTGCTGAGGGCAGTTTGGATGCTGGGCCATCTGAAGAAGGACTAACTAACTGCTCTGAAACCCACATGACTGAATGCACGCTGGACACTGGAGAGGAGTCATCTTCTCGGTTCGATTCTGGACAGACACATACACAGATTTTACAATGTGCTTAATCTACAAAATATCACTGAACTGAAAATAGCTACCTAAAAACAGCTAACACTGAAAAAAGACTAAGATTTAGGTAAACGTCTCAAATTGAAATCTGTTCATATTTAAAACATACAATAATTAAATGCTGATAATTATTGGTATCACATGATTTGAACATATGTATCATTTTTAGCCACTTTGCCTAACCCAAATTTCTATTTCCTGCGGAAACATCTGTGTATTGTTAAGTCATGATAAAAATAGGCACTTTTGACTTTTGGAAACTTTCCTTTCATCTTTAGTTTGCAGGTTCAGCATCATGAACACAAGTCTCTTCTTGAATACCTGCATTAATCTCACCTGCTGCTCTGGCCTGCATTACCTGATCCCCACCCCCCACCCCCAATACGAATCCCTCTTAGACTCAAAGAGCACGTTGTTTAAGCGAGGAGCCAGTAACAACTCTTTAGCTTATCCCATATGGCTCCTTACTGGATAATCAGTGCATTACTTGTAAAAGTATTTACAAGTCTACTTCATGACCTGTAGATGGGTGATAAATTCAAGGAAAACACGCGAATAAGTGAGTGGAGAATAACGAACGCAGATGCTTTCAGACAGGTGTACTGCATGATAGAATTACCACACCACACTCGGTGGCATGTACAAAAATGTTGAACAGGTCCAGCTGACTTTAATTTTGGAACAAGTTGACAAAATGAAAAGATCTAAGTGACTATGAAAGAGGGCTCCTTGTGACTGCTCAACTGGCTAGCGTTCTAATAGGGCAGTAACTAAAATGATGATATAAAGCAGGGGTCTCAAACCTGTCCAGAAAGGGCCGCTGTGAGTGCAGGTTTTCATTCCAACCAAGAAGAAGCCACACCTGAGTAACTGAAAACCAAGACCAACTGATTACAGAGGTGGAATCAGGTGTCCCTACTGCTTGGTTGGAACGAAAACCTGCACCCACAGCTGCCCTTTCTGGACAGGTTTGAGACCCATGATGTAAGCCATTAATTTGAACGGCACATTGTATTTAAATGTTGCTGCTACACCTGTACAAAAATATAATGGGACAACTACTATTAGAGTTTGCTCAACTAATTCACAGTTTAAAGACTTAAAATATCTGTTTGGTCTATTAAAGAGCAAAGAATTTCATTCATATATTTTTAGTCAAAAATTTCCAATCAGATAAGAAAGAAAGAAGTCAACCATAACATTTTATATTTGGTACATTCTTAATGCATGTTAGTACTTTATATAGGTATAAACGTAATGCAATTAATATATGTGAACTTGTTTAATCTAACATAACAAAAGCAATACCTGCACTTGTTCTAATACAGTGTTCAGCCTCTCCTTGTGGCCTGGCTGTACTGGTAGGGCAGCCACATCCTCTGCTTTATCCAGCCAAGACTGAAACTCCCTCATATCTTCATGGAGCTCCTTTTGGACAATCTTTGCCCCTGCGGACCTATGAAATTTGAAAGAAATTGTCCAGTAGGTACCAAAAATGATGGGTCTTCAGCTTATTCAACATATTCTCACACATAAGCATTCACCTCCTCTTTATTTCACTCAGCTGGTTAAACATTTTGGCCCAGCGGGCATTGATGGAGCTAAGTTGCTGTTTCACGTGATCTCCATCCTCTTTTCTAGAAAGGAATGCCAGATCTTCACCCAGAACATTTAGGTCTCTCACTGCTGCCTCCTGTTTCTCCAAATCTTCCTGCAGATTCTGTGAGCAAATTTTCCCACATATGAAGATAAAAGTCATTCTGGAGAAAGGTCTAAAAGTAATATGTCTTATTTATTTTGCATGATTCAACTTCATAAGGGTCTAATAAAATCAATTATGAGCAAATTGCACTAGGTAATAAATAATTACTTTGAGGTGGCTTCTATTCAGATCTGGGTCCTCCTCATATGCCACCAGTATTTTTTCTGCCACTGTCAGCCAGTCTTGGAGTGTTTTCAGTTCATCACCATATTTATTGCATTTGTTGAAAAATCTAGTTAAATAAAGGAGCAGGGAAAATGTTATTAAAAAAATAATCAAGTTAAATGTAGTTCACGATTTAGAAATCGCTGCTTTCAAGCAAAAAACACATCATAACAGAAAGCATGATCTGCTCTGTTCCTTTTTAGTGAACTCAGAGGGGAAGAATTGTTTGTATTTCTTGGTTTTGTCAATTTGAAAGATTTTTCAATAAATATTCTTAAATAAATCTTATGTAAAAGTGAGCAAAAGAAATTTAGATTTAGATAAGTTTAGGTTGATATGGATTTTTAGTTGAAAACAAACAGAACATGAAGAGCCATGTTAGCATAGCACAATAGAATGCCATCAGAAACACTTGTGCTTACTCCAGCTTGTCCTGATAGAGCTTCTTCAGGTTTTCCCAGTTAGTGCTGAGGAGTTGAGTTAGTAGGTTCTCATGAAGGAGAGTTTTGTTTCTGTCCAAAGTCTCTGCCACTGGTGTCTCAAGCACTTCCATATTATGCTTAACTTCCTAAGCAATAAACAAAAAACAACCACTGGATTTCTGTAGAAGTGCAAAACAAGAGTTTAGAGTAGGCTTAAAGCGTCTAACAGAGCAGAATTAAATAAAAAATGAAGTAATAAAAATGGTTAAGCACAAAATTTGAAAGATACACTAGTGTTTAAAAGTTTTGAATAACATTTCAAAAGTTTAGGGTCAATAGTCTATTATATAAAACCAACTGAACTGCAGAAAAACTACTTTCAGTGAATTTTCAGTGAATTTGTAAACTTTAATTTGGGAAAATCATGCAAAAAAAGTGGGAGGCTGATTACATATTCTGCTCGATTTACTAAAGTTTAAGCAGCTACCAGCAGATGGTTTTGTGCCGTCTACTAGCTTTTCAACATAGATAGAGGCATGGGCCTCAAGTATGAACATATCAGATGTACATATTCAAAAACATGCGGTGCAGAGTTTGCTCTGTTTCACCAACTGTTTTGTTAGCCGAAAGTGAATCACACTGGAGAATGTGTTGGCGGGAAATAATTTAATTTATCAACAGTGTGTTTTGTCTGGATTTTTCATCCCCCAGTGCACAAATGAAACAAAGCCCAATGGCCCCCTTCTTTGCCACAACATTTTTTTGTAAACCCAGGGGTGCACTCCTCACCAGATCTCCAAGAATTCTCTCCAAAATATGTTTGAAAACACAAAAACATATCTGTCACGAATTGTATGTAGCATCACATCACAGTGTTGACTATTGCACAATGATGCTTCTTTACTAGTTTTTGAGACAGCTAGTAGAATCAGGCTATTATAAACAACAAACTAGGCAGATCCCAAAGGAAAATGGCCCAACAAGTAAACATTTATCAAACTACCAAAGACATTTCTGAAGAGTTTTTTTTCTGATGTCTTGATGTTTGTAATTGTCATTCTACATCTACCTACAATTTCATACAGCACTATAATACAACCTGCCTTTTTTGTTAAATCAACACATATTTAAAGCAGATCATAAAAGGTTGTCAGCAATAATTTTCATCTACAATCTCATCTACAATCTCCATAACCTCACCTTAAGGTACTTCTCTTGTTGGGGTAAATTTTCAGTTGCAGCAGACCTGCACACAGGGGAGTTCAGCTGTGCTTCATTTTCAGCAATGCAACGCAGCAGAGTTTGCACTTCCTTTACATAGCATGGAGGGTAAAATGCATTACAAATGATGATCAGGTCAAATTCGGTCAAAATTACTTTTGTGTCCAACAGATTTGGTACATCATTAATTGTTTTTTTCAGACTTACACTCATCTGACGCACTTGAGTAAACTTCATGTCCAGTTGCTCCCACCGCTTATTAATGGGAATAAGGCGAGGGTCTACAATGTTGACCATGCCGGCCTCTGAGAGCACACTGCCAAGTTTTCGCAAATCTTCAAGATCTGAACGCTGCTGTTCAATCTTTGTGCCAATCTCCTAGAAGGTAAAAGACATCTTATTGAGTGGATTCACTGTGTTTTTTGTGATTGTAATTTTACTTGGACTCACAGTAGTAGGGGAAACAGTGTAATGTACTTTGATAATAATTTCTTTATACAAGCAACCTACACCTCGGCTACAAACTGAGCATCTGAACTGATCACCTGGGTTTTTTAAGTGTAAAATAAGACAGCACAAATGTTTCAAAATGCAAATCTATACAACAAAAAATACCAAAATGCATGTTCGCCACCACTCCAGATATAAAGACCTACATATATTTGATGAGTTCTTTGATCTCTGGGTTTTTGTAATGTTAAACTTAAGGCTATAAAGTGAAAATGAGTCTGAATTGCTAATGATCTGTTCTACCTGTGAAAATGTAATTTATATGATAGCTCAATTAATTTGATAAACAAGCTCAATTCAACTAAAAACAGTTACAATGGCACAATTTAATTGGCAGAGAAGGGTTCTTTTTACAATACTGTATCAAGTGATCACTTCCTTTACACTGCATATAGCTTTTAGTAATTTTGTACTTTTTTTTTTGGTGGGCAGCTGCGCCAGAGAGGAACCACTAAGTCAAAGTTAGTAAATCAGGAAAAAAAAAAACTGTGAAAGCTAAACATTACCACAGCTTCATGGCTCTACCTATAACAGAAAAAGCTGTAATTTTTTGGCAAAAGAAATCACAAATATTAAAGCACATTGCTTTACTTTTTTCTTTATTTTTCTATATTATGTATAAAAGCAATAAAATAGGTTCTGCATTATCACGAACAAAATTACAGCTATCCTCCATGGCTAAAATACAAGATGCTATTAATATCATTACACCTCAGTTTCAGAGTCTTAGCCATTTAACCTTCACTGTTGGTCCTTCAGGAGGATCAGGCAGCTCTGCCACCACCTTCTCAATGTTGTCCAGAAATTGCATCATATTGTCTGACCTCTTACAGAACTGGTACCACTGTGGAGCAAAAGCAAGTGCCTTCTTCCTCCTGAGTGCTCGCAGATTCTGTCAGTGCAAAAAAAATACATAATAACTAGAACAAGAAAACATCAACAATAAAACAATCATATTGCTTTGAGTAACATTTAAGATCAGGTTTTCTACCTTCAGGGTGTTATATTTATCATGGAGAAGATTGTGCTTTTCACAAACAGTTGAATGTGCTGGATCTGTGGTTCTCTTAAGCAAGTTTTCTCCTTTCATGAACAGCTCCTTCAAAGCATCATCATCAACAACCTGCCAGACGCACGCATAAGAAATCATTAGGCTGACATACAGCGTAATGCTATGAGATGTTCATGTTTTTAAACCACATGAGTTTTAGGCCCTGTCAGTCTCTCTCTAAACCATACAACAAATCCATAATTGTAATGGCTAGAAAAGCTCCCTGGTCAATTTCAAATTACTTCACTTACTACATGTTTCAGTAAATAATTCATTGTTCATAACTGGCAAGTATAGACTGCATAATAATCTAAACCTGAAACAAGAAAATGTCAAATGGTTCTCTGAGTTGACAGTTATCAGGAATAACTATGTAGCAGTGTGTTGCACCTTCTTTTTAGGTCAAAACAACCTAAACAGACTTTACTTCTACAAGATGAGGCGGATACTATGCCAGAACATTGCTGAAATATTTCAGTTGTTAAAAATGGACAGTTAAATATGCTTACTATAAATGGCCCCATCCACCTCATCCCAAACTTACTCGGGACTGAGGTCTGAGAACTGTTCAGTCCAGTGAAATGTATGTTCCTGGCACCATTCTTTGATGATACATGCCTTTTGACATATGTGCTGGAAGCCTTTATCCCTATGAGTGTAGATAAACTATTGCCTTGAATAGATACCAGGAACGATGCTCAAGATATGCTGTGCCTTTCAGACTTTATTCAGTGGTTATTGGGTAGGAATGCACCTTTTTGATAAGTTGTATATTTGAGGGTTCATAAGAATTCATGATCAGATGTCTAGTTAACCGCAGGCTGACATTAATATAGGGAACAAATTTCAAGAATATTATTAATCAAATAGTTAACGTTTAGAGAAGGCTGTAGTTTGCATGTCAGATGGATGCTGATTAGGACTTGTCATCTTCTCCTGGTGTTTTTTTCTCCTGATGTGCTTATCAGTTTAACAGAGAAATGAAGTAACTAAATATATACTTAACTTACAAATATGAGCAATAGTTTCACATTACCTGTATACTGTATTTTCTAAATTTTCCCATAATGATTAACCAAATAGTCATGTCAGCATTCGGACACTGGCACCTTGAGTAAAACAATTTATTAATTACTCAAGTATCAGTTCAAACTGCTAGTATCAGGGGCCCTTATATGAACCAGGAAAATACTTCCTATACACTACCACACTCCTACCACCAGTCATTTTTTATTGACACAGAACAAGATGGCTCCATGGACTTCTGTTCCTTGTGCCATTTACCACCATTTTGCAAAATTACAATTGTTTTCAGTCCTTTAAGCACATTTTCTCCTTCATAAACAAGGATTACTGGCCTGATTCATGGGTTGTATGATACAAATTTCCCTCATTTACATATTCAAAAAACACTGTCCTGCAAAAAACAACACTTGTCTACCCGTAAATTTTCCCACTACTAAACGAATGTAAACTAAATGATCTTTTTTATAATGTTTCCAAACATGTTTTGTCAAGTCACATTATTAATGTATACCTATTCAGTTTATAAGCAAAATTTTTATCTGTTTGAACATCATGGGAAGTATTACAACTGCAGTTACAGGAATACATTAAGGGATTTTTTTTTACCCTAACACATTGGTGCAGAATAAGCATAATAGTCTCTGAGTGTTTTGCCAAGAATTAAAGATTAATTATAGGAATTAAAAACAAATATAGGTTAAAAGAGACACATTTTAATGCTCTGTCATGATTTTAAAGAAGAACTGAAGTCATCAGCTCAGTACAACCATGAATTTTCACTTTCATGTTTCTCACTATTCAGATTTTGAATACAGTTGTGCATATGTCACTACGTATACAACAATGTATGCCACCAATTCTGTGTAGTAAGCCTTGGCAAAATGTAAACATTTCCAAAAACAGAAATACAACAAATATTCTGTGTACTGCGCTTTCATGCAACAATATTAATTTATGCCCTGTACCAAGACATCTCATATGTAAGTGTCCACGGAAAGTTTTATTTAAAAGCTAGTCTATACTCTCTGATGCATTATTTTACTGGCACAGTATCTAAGTTACAGTTTTGGACAGAGCAACAAAGCATTTTTGCAGTCATAAACGTGAGTAAATATATACCATCTGAAACGGTACTAAACACACCCTGTGTAAGAATGATTTAGTTTAACAGTGTGGAGAAATGAAAGTACACCTCATTCAGCTAGGTGCTAACAATAAAAAATGATCTTCATAAAGAGAGTCTCATTAGATTTGGCTATTTTGTTCATGCTAGTATAGAAAAGCACAATATGAAAAATATTACCAGTTCCTCAAGGAAATCATCTTCTTTGACATTTTCACCCAGTTTTATCTCTTCATCCAGCAGCTGTAGCCACATATTAGCTTGTCTGTAATATTCTTCTAACTCTTGAGAGGAGGCCTGTATAGTACATTAATGTACGAAAAAATACATAAATCACATGTTTTATGACAGGTTTAAAGTCACATAGCAATTTCATATAAATTGTATGATGTAGGTGCTTAATGACTGAGAGAACAGTACCTGTGCATTTAAAATCCTTTTGGCTACCATCTCAAAGCGTTGATTGAGCTGCTCCAGTTTAGGCTCCACTTGAGCTTTACAGTGTTCCCCCCTGTTCTTAATGAGATCTGCACCCAGATTCTGGACTGCCTCTACTTTTACACGCATTTCCTCCAGTTCTGTTTGCAGACCCTGTACAGTTTTGGCAAAACAATGGAGAAATTCAGCATTCAGTCCAACTTTTTGGAATCAATGTACTACATGGGAGAAAAATTCAGTTTTTAATGACATGAGCCCACAAAACAGATCTACATAACCAAATTCAAATAAGTCTGTATTTCACAAATCAATCTGACTTTGTTCAACATTTGTGAAAATCCAACAAATTTAGAGGTTTAGTTAGAGGATTGTATTTTCACAAGAGAAAGCAGAAATTGTCTTTACTTATAATTTATATTAAAGAAAAAGTTTAGGTTCATATTTGAAATATTTAGTTGTACAGTTTATAACCATATAACTACATTTGTATAGTTTTTTGCAGTGTTTAAAGAGTGTGCGTACCAAACGAAATATAAAAAATAAAATATAAACAGTCAGTGTGAAGTTGTGGGGTCCCACCTACCCAGTCCGAAAAGAAATGCCTGTTTTGTGTATAGTGAAATAACAAATAAATTACAGATTCTCCAAACCTTGATAACCTGTTCCTTACAACCCTGTTTTTCCATCTTGGCCATCTTAGCCTCAGCTCCATCCATCCAGTAATTAATTTCAGCAACATTCTGATCTAGAGTTTTCATCTGACTTTGGTAATCCTACATGTCAAAGAGAAAGCTATATTAATTTTGATGCTGTGAACGCTGAATATAACATGTCTTGGTTAAATAATTTCATTCCATACAAAACTCAATTTGTAAAGTAACAGTACCAGAACCTTTTATTAACACAGAATATACCAATAATTCTTTATATATAAGAAACACAGAGTCAAATCAATAAAACAATACATAAATATGGGTATATTTCATTCACCTACTCAACATGATAGTAGGTTTAGATGTTGAGGCTTGTGAAGTCAGATAGTAAAGATAAATCAGTTGGAAGGAAGGTGTTTTTTACTCACCAGTAGTAGGTTCAACCACTGCTCACTCCGTGATGTCACAGCAATCCAGTTGCAGTTCAACAGGCTGACTTTGTCATCTATCAGGCTTTCCTGCCCCTTGAGCAATCCTTTCAGGCTCTCTGCTAACTCACTTACTAAACGGAGTTGAGGCGTGTGTCTCTCCGTATCCTCCTGTGTGGTCTAAGGGAAAAGGTCAAAACATGTATGTACTGCTACTCTGCATACTGTATGTCATAGCTGTAGCTGTGGTCCCTAACAAATACAAGTTGCTTCCCTCTTTTTCTTGTGAAGTTAGCATTTTTGAATACATCAATATATTCATCAGGTAGTATAATTTGAATTAGGCCTGAGTGATAAGGCGAAGTATTTGGATACTGGTAGGTATTTAGATGAGAATTTATCTATACCAGCAGGATATCACAAATACATGTTTGCAGCTCCAAATTTCAAAATGAGGTGAAACGGTCTCATCAATAATAATGGTAAAATTATGGCGTGGTGATGTTAACAAAACATTTTGTGTTTATTCATTTTAAATATTGCCTGAGTCTAGTGCAATTGTAAAGGTAATTATCTGTACACCATAACATATACAATATACTATAATAATTAAAAAAACAAAAAGTAATTTAATTTAGGCAGATGTACTTTATGAAATGTTGGAAACCTTGTTAAACTGTATTATGAATGTAGAACTGTATATAGAACTAATATAGAACTTATGTTGTGCTCAGCTACTCAAAGAAAACATACATAAAACATACATAAGATAGTGTTTTTAAAGCTAAATGCGAGTTTGGCATTAATGTACCTTAGCCCAGGTCAACTCTGCTTCTAGGTCACTTGGCATCCCCTCTATTGATGATCGGCGAGTCAGTTCACCATCAATCACTGCTAACCACTCTGTCAGACTGTTTACCTCCTTCCTAAACTTCCTCAATAGCTTCAGACATTTTTCCAGTTCTTGCTTTCCTTCTGTCACCTAGGCAACAAGAGGTGACAGAATTTAATCCATCTGTTCACAACAAAAGATGATGTGTCTCACATTATTTCATGCAGTCATGGAAACGTTGTGGAGCAGGAGGTTTGAAAGTTGTGAGGCTACTACCTTCCTCAATCCTTTCAATTATACTGAGCATAGAAAAGGAATTAGAAAATCAAAGTGGATGGCTCATAAAATTCTCATGAATAAATGTTTAAATGTAAAAAGTAATAAACAATTAAAAGTAATATATTTGAAAATATCTAGCAAACCACCATGAGACTTCCTACTACCCTGATAGCGAAAAGAGTTTACGTAAATGCATCAAGACTTCAGTTAGTTTGTTGTCATACCTGAGACCCCAAATCATTGTATGAAAGTTTAAGGGTTGTTAAACGATCATCCAGCTCTTTGGGTTGCTCCGTCTGTTGCCTCTGCACAATCTGTCTTCCTGTCTTTATCACCATCTCCACCTCTGATTTCACTTCACTTAGACTTTTATATAACTTCTACAGGAGAAGAACAGTGAAAATAAAGACTGATGGAATTTAATTAGAAAACCAGATGCATTTCTAAGAGAAAATGCAAAGTGTGATTGCATAGTTCATGACACTACCTCTCTCATATAGACTCATAAGGCCATTCATGCCTCCACTCTCTCTCCCATTCATTACATAGGTCACTTGATTTTTTAACCAATCAATACTTGGTTTTTAATTAAACCCCAACAAACAGTGACACATATCTTGTAAATAACTAACCCAAGCTTTAGTGTCTTGAAGTCTGTTAATGAGCCTGCTGTGTGACTTGCTCTATGTTTGTTTCTTTGTGATTGGGTTTTTTGGCTTTATGTCCATTCTTGCCCCCCTTATCCATGATGCAATCACACTAATATGAGGTTGAGTTTGGAGTGCCACAAAACAACACATTGTAGTGTTTCCCAAAGGATTCGACTCATAAAAACACTTTAGAACTAAATGAGCTGAAGGCGTTAACTAAAGTCTGTGCTTGTGGTGTCTTCTTAGCTGTTTCTTCTTCATTTGGCAAGCTAGCTCAAGTTTTCTACTGCTTAACTGCTTAACTGTTGTGTGCTTAACTGTTGTACTGCTTTTGCTGTCCACTTTGACTTGTTTTGTTCTAAACTGCTACTTTGTTTGTGTGCTTTGTCTGTTTTGTGGCTGCATTTGTTCCTGATGGGGTTAGCTTCATTAGCTTCATTGCAATCAGCTAGATAATTCTCACCTGGTGTTAGGGAGGCCAGAGGTAATTAGTGGGAGTGATTTATAAAGGAGATACACCTTCAGGGAAAGGATCTTCATACTGTCAGGCCTGGAGGCAATGATGGTAGGTGGCCACTAGAGGCCACCCTTGTTTAAGTTAAGGTCTTCTTTTCGTTATTAGTCACAGCTGGTGTTTATTAGGGTTGGGTTTTGTGTTTCAGTATATAAGGGTTTTGAGTTTGGTTTTTCGTTGTCGGTCAACCGGTCTTTACTTCCGGTCGTTTCTTTGTTTTTGCTCCTGTCTCAGATCCCTAGTTTCAGTGTTCGGCTCACATGCCTGTTTTGTTTTGTCTAGTTTTGTTCTGACTTTAAATAAAACATGATGCACTTTGATTACCTGTGGTGCGTATGTGCTTGCCCAGCATGCAAGGAGAAGAGGAGGACATGTGGCACATACTTTCAACTTCTACCTTCAGCTAAATGTCCTTTCTTCTCAATCCTATTTTTATTCTTCTGTTTTATTTATTTGTTACTACTCCAGAAAATGTGCTTCATACCTATACCTGTTCACATATCTTACAGGCCAAGAAAACACATTCTGCATCGGTGTAGGAGAAATCACAGTAACCTCTCTCCGCTGCTTTTTTCTCCTCAGCCTTCTACAGTAGTTCATGGCGGACTGCGGAATTGCCAATCCTGCATCAAGAAAGCTGACTTCATCTCTGGACTGGTGTTTCTCCACTTGTTCCACTTCCTGGTCCTCACAGAGACCTGGATCACACCCGAGAACACTGCTACTCTGGCTGCTCTCTCCTCTGCCATGTACAGGTTTGCTTCTCTTATGGAGGTGACGTTTTATGCCTCTCAGTCTTTCCCAGCTCAACAGCTCATCCTTTTGAATTCCATTTTGTTTCTATAACACATCCAACTAAGCTCCGTATCATATTCTTTTATCGCCCACCTGGCCCTCTGGGTAACGTAATCGACAACTGGACATCCTTCAGTTGATGATTCTCCACTCATCCTCCTCAGGGACTTTAATCTTCCAGGTGACAAGATGCAGACCTGCGAGCAAGTGATGCTCCTATTGTCCTTTGGCCTGTCCCTCGGCACATCTCCTCTGACCCACGAAGCAGGCAACACTCTTGACTTAGTATCAACTAGATCACTCCCTTTGTTCAATACATTGTCCAGTCCTCTACATGTCTCTGACCATCATCTTCTATACCACCTGATGAAGACTCTGGAGCAGCTATTCCTTGCTCAGCTTCGCCCCTCGTGAGCTCACCACTGAAGCCACTTCAGTTTGCCTACCAGCCTGGCATTGGAGTGGATGATGCTGTCATCCACCTCCTACATCGTTCCCTCTCTCACCTACAGACTGCTGGGAGCACTGTGAAAATCAGGTTCTTTGACTTCTCCAGTGCCTTCAACACAATCCTACCTACAATCCTGAGGGACCCCCAGTACACTGCAGACTTATCCACAACTCTACCAACTGCTTCTTGCAAAAGTACTCAGATGACTCTGCAATACTCATCACTGATCCAGGGTATGGACACTGAAGCTGTGGAGAGCTACAGGTACCTTGGTGCTCATCTGAACAATAAACTGGACTGGACTCACAACACAAATGCTCTCTACAAAAAGGGCAGAGCAGGCTGAACCTGCTGTACAGTCTCTGGTCTTTTGGATTACAGGGGCCACTCCTGAGGACCTTTTATGACTCTGTTGGCATCAGCCATCTTTTATGGTGTGGTCTGCTGGGGCAGCAGCATCTCTGCTGCGGACAGAAAGAGACTGAACAGGCTGATCTGGAGAGCCAGCTCTGTTCTAGGATGCCCTCTGAACCGAGTGGAGTTTGTAACTGACAAGAGAATCAGGTACCAATGACCTTCTCTCATCTCTCCACAGCTCAATTGATCTACTCTGCCCCTTGTCTTCCAGACTGAAGCGTGTCTCTGCCCTGGCTCCATGGCTGTCTGAGGTCCTGTGAAATAACAGAAGGGAACTGAGAGCAGCTGAAAGAAGATGGAGGAAAATGCTTTGTGACTGTGACCTTATCATTTTTCGCTCTCTTTTATCCAAATTTGTCACTGACTCCTGCAAAGTCTTTCTTATACAGAACCAAGTTTGAAGAATCAGCATCCAACCCTCGCAAGCTCTTTGCCACCTTTTGTTTTTTCAGCTCTCTCACAGAAGACTTCACCATGTTCTTTGATGAGAAGATTGATGACATTAGTAGATCCTTCCTGCCAATCAGAGACAAGCCCATGCCACCCAGTTTCTTAGCTTCTCATCTGTCTCGAGGATGTGTTCTTGCTCCTTATGTCCAGCCATCCCACCACGTCTCCGCTCGACCCTATCCCATCGAGTAAAATGATAATCCTGCATATCGCCTGCATCATCAGTGGCTCAACAACTGGCCATCTGCTTTCAGGTCTGCTGTGGTCACATCAATTTTTAAGAAACCCACACTGGACTCATCAGATATCAAAAACTACAGACCAGTATCTCTTCTCTCCTTCTTTTCCAAAGTCCTGGAATGCTGTTTACAACTTTCTTTCTCAAAACAGGCTTCAGGACCCTCACCAGTCTGTGTTCAAGGCTACTGAAACTGCTCTATTTGCCGTCTCTGAAGAACTTCATGCACCTAGATCAGCCAACCTGTCTTCTGCTCTGATTCTTCCAGACCTTTCTGCAGCCTTTAACACAGTTAACCATCAGATCCTCATGGCTACTCTCTCCAGCCTTGGGATATCGAGCACAGCCTGGCAATTGTTTGCATCCTACCTTGATGAAGAGAGTTACCAGGTGGCATGGCATGGCTCCCAGTTTCCCCCGTGAAGATTGCCCACTGCTGTTCCACAGAGTTTGGTCCTTGGACTTCTCTTACACAGTTACACAGTTACTCGTCCAGTCCCTGGTCATCTCTAAACTGGACTACTTCAACTCTCTACTGGCCAGACTTCCACTGAAGATAAAGAGACCACTTCAGCTGATTCAGAATGTAGCTGCAAGGGTAGTCTTCAATGTTCCTAAATTCTCACACACCACACCTCTAATACGGAACCTTCACTGGCACCCTGTGGCCGCTCACATTAAGTTCAAGACCTTAGCAAGCGTTGCCTGAAGACCCACCTCTTCAAGGTGCACCTTGGTGGCTAACCAGTCTTATCGCTTATCTCTTATCTTTTCCTCTATATTCATTTTTTTAAAAAAACCTTGAGTCACTTACCCTCTTTTTTTTTCTTGTTGACAGTGTTTGATAAGGTGTGTAACTTTGATGGCATTAACTTGGTTAAAAGCAGATGTTGATTTGAGTCTAGCTTTACAGGTATGAAACAGATGTGGACTACTGAAGCACTGACAAGAGCATCTGCTAAGTGTCAAACGTAAAGCAAGAACTTGCATTACAGTGGCCCTTGAGGGCTAGTCCCTGCAATCTTAGCCATAAAGTTATTGAGATGCAAATATATTATACCCACCATGCACTGCTCCAGTTGAGACTGCACTACTTCCTGCTCCACACTGCGAATACTCAGCACCCTGAGTTGACCCTTCACCTCTTCCAACACACGCTCACATTCTTTCAATCGCTGATCAAAGTTGGCTGGCTTTTGAAAAAGTCGAAACTTTGCTTGCACCTCCAACAGTTTGTCCTTAATTAAAAACAAAATTTGTTTGAATAAAATTTGTTTGATTTATTCAAAGTCTATTGTACAATCTACTTACAGTCTTATAGCCTATTTTGTTTACTGTTTTGTGTTAACACCTATAAATTCCTAGTACATTTGGTACTTGGCAAATGAAATATTCTTATTCTGATACTGAACTGATTACTGTCTGTTGCTTTGCTCTGTAATTACTTTCTTGCAATACTGTTGATTATTCAGTTTGCTGTTTGACCTTTCAGATGTTCAGCTTTGTACTGTGTAAAGTCAACCTGACATCAAAACTGACCTTTTTGTTTAGCTTGTACCCTAGTCATATGAGGTGTTTTTAATCAAGACATGCAATTAGGCAATACTGCAAAAATGCAATTTTGCCTGCCTCTTAGCTATAGCTCTGTCCAAGAGGACTGAATGTAATGCCTCTTGTTGCCACAATCTACCCATACTAGTACAGGAACATTCCTTCCTAATTACAAAAGTAACAGCTGAGTGAAAATGTAAAACAAAAAAAATCCCAACTATTTAAACAATATTAAAAGAACCTGACAGGAAGCTGATGGCATATTTTATGTTGGCAAAAGTCCATATGGCATGGTTTAAAACTGATATGATGCAGGCATTACTTTATTTTATTTATTTCTATTTTTAGGAAATCCTCTACTTTCTAGTTTCTCTTACTTTTTTAAACATTTATAAAGCTGTGTAAAGGCTGTGTAAAGGCCATGCATTTCCTTGTGAAGTCTGAAGAAGAAGAAAAAACAGTGACTCTCACATATGTAGCATCAATCTCTGACAACACTTTCTCAGATGCATCTGCTTCACTGGCCTTTTTCTTCACACCATCCAGAGTTACCTCGTGACCACTTAACTCAGTCTGAATTTTCTATAAACAAAAGAAACACATTTTCATGTACACTGATATTTTCTCTTCATAAAATCTGTAACATATGTTTGCATGTTGTCAATAGTTCATAAATATCACACCCTGTTTCACATATAGGACTGGAAAATCATATGTCTACAATGCTAAACTAAATATTGTGCCTTGTGACAAAAATGCAAACCTGAGCTTCCTGAGGTATTTGACCTGCATCTATACCATCTGCAAGATATGCAGTTAAATGACGATCAGTTGTATTTAGAGAATCTTGAATAAGACGCAGCATTTTGTCATTTTCTTGAGCCCACTGCAAGCTCTTTTCCAGTTGTTGTTGCCTTTGTAATGCCTGTCATTACAAAGAGTAAAAAATAAGAGGCAGAAAAAAAAGAGATGTCAGGGTTCAGGACAAAATAATTGGAACAGTTACACTAAGACCAAAGATGGTCCAACTATTACCCTTTGCATAAGTTCATCCCAGCGAATATTGTAGTCTTCCACCTTTCTGTGAATAAGCTCATGGAGGACTCTGCCATCCATAAGAGTCTGGGCTAACTCACGTATTTGGTTTCGATTATACTCAGGATGTTCCCTAATCATGGCATCTAAGGACTGGAAGGAACAGAAAAAATGGCATTAAAAACAGGTCTGGCACACAACAAAGCATTATTGTAAGAATATTATGCACTTGCTCCAGTGTTGCTGTGGCCTTGTGCTTCGGATTTATCTCCTGTTGAAAGGTAAACTTTCTTTTAAACTTTAGTTTTTCAGCAGGCTAAAGTACCACAAATAATTTTCCCAAAAATGAATTATGTCACTGTCATATTTCCTGGCAAATATTTTGTGAATATTCATTTCACAAAATATGAATATTTCATATTTTGTGAAATTCACTTTCACTTTCACTTTCACTATTTCCTTCTTGCCACCGTTTCTTTCTTACCACATACCACTTTTAGGCAGAGCTCAGAATATTCTGGATATGGCATTACTGGCATTAAAAAGACAAAGGTCTTCCATGTTATTTCTGAGTAGCAATATCAGTTTCTAATAGCAGGGCTTATGTGAGTGTGAGTGTGTTTGAGTGTGTTTGTCTGTGTCTGCCCTGGACTGGCAACCTGTTCAGGGTGTTTCTCTATCTTTTACACCTATGAGCGCTGGGACAGGCTCCAGCACCTCCCACAACCTTGGTTTGGAAAATTAATGAATAAGTCTCATATTAAATCAAGTGTTTTGCTGACAGAGTTTAGCAATGGCTGTAGGGCACCAAGAAGTCAGGAATCAAACTCTATTCTTCTGACCAAGATATCAATACATTTTTAAAAAGCAAGCAAATCCTGTTATTTCTATTGTATGTTATTGTGTTTTAAGTGAGAACACACTGCTGTTGTTTGTTAAAATTGGTCTTTTCTTCATTTTATGAGGTCCATACTTTTAAGGTTAAAAGTACTTACAGCCAGTGCCTCTGCTATCTCATTTGCCCCTCCTTGAAAATTCTCTGTGTCATCAAGTTTTTTCTCTAACAGGTCCATCCAAGCATTTTCTTGCTCCAAATAGGACAGCAATTCACACCAGCAAGCCCAAACCTCCTGCAAAGCAGACAAATGGACCATTATTATTAAGTTGGATTTTTTAAGTAAAGATATCTGTTATAATGTCCTGTGGAACAACTAATAAAAAAATCTTTAGGAAGCAAGCATACCTCTAATGTCTTGTACTTTCCATCAAGTCGGCTACACAGTCGGTGGTAGTTGGACGTCAAAACATCCAGTTCTGTTTTCAGGGCATCATGGGCTGTAGGTGGAGCCTTTGAGATGAAATTGATTACCTTCTCTGTCAGTAAATTCACTTTAACTTCTTTCTGATGGACTTCCTCTTGAGCTCTCTGAATGTGTGATTGATATGGAAAAACATATACAAGTACGTTTAAGATATTTTTTTCTTTTCATATTCAAAAGAAAAAGCAAAATGGGAAAGACAAGAACAATGTAATTAATTTTTGTTCAGTGAAACATGACACAGCCAATAATCAACCTACGAGTAAGCTACATGCATCATATTCAGTTCCTGTTTTCATTAGTTATTTTCATTCACTTATTACAAATGATGTTTTAATTCTTATTGTTGACTACTTCAGAGTAGTCTACTATTGTGCCACTTCAGAGTGTTCAAAAGAGGCAAGAGAAGGTTCACCTTTTCCTGCGATAACATTTTCTGAGATAAGTACGTACCAGCTAGGGCAGTAACAGTACATGTATTCGTACCGAACCGTCACTGTACATGGGTCACAGTTCGGTACATGATTTCGTACGAAAAATACACGGTACGACGGAGAAGACGTGATGGAAGTAATACGGAATCACAGAGGGACCAAAAAGCGCAAGTAAATCATAAACCTGGGTCGTAGTGTGGTGCAATAGTG
>JBBJLS010000082.1:25911896-25924431 GCA_037577275.1 Bryconaethiops microstoma | reverse complement strand
GGTCCAGAGGGCATCCTAGAACAGAGCTGGCGCTCCGGATCAGCCTGTTCAGTCTCTTTCTGTCCCCAGCAGAGATGGGGATGCCCCAGCAGACCACATCATAATAGATGGCTGAAGCCACCACAGAGTCAAAAAAGGTCTTCAGGAGCCCCTGAATATCTCAACTAGGGGCTTAGGGGATAATGGACAACACAGTGTTGAAAATGTGATGCATGGCTGAGGTACAGATTTGTTTTTGTAAAGAAAAAAAATGCCATTAAGTCAGTGAACAGCAGCTCTTCCATAGTCATCTGAGGCTGTTAGAGGAGAATCGTGACCTTTGAATAGCTGAACCGATGAACTTTCCTTGAATGTTTGAAGGTTAGCTTCCAGCATGTTGCCTGAATACAACTGAAAATACAGATCACACAGCGTTGTAACCTTGTATTATAGGTGTTGATTTTAATAGGCTGAACAATATCTACTTTAAATACTGAACTTCTAGTAATTCAGTTTAGATAATTGACTGTTGACTGGTATTTAAAGTGATTAGAGATTGGTCAAAGTAATAAGGCTTATGAAACAAGAGCTGTGTGTTATGTTAAGATCTGGCTTTTACGTGACCCTTGCTCTCTGGATGAATTGCATTATGTTGTTCGCTTGGATACCTTACACCTGATTATTTTAGTTCCAATGCAAAGTGGTTTAAAATCAAAACAGGGAGACTCATGGGGCCTCTGAAATGTGTCCTGTTGACAGCTGAAAATAAGGGTTTTACACCCCTTCGACAGTCTTTTAGGGTAGTTAGTGTATGTTACAGTAACCAAGAAAAAGTGTTTTACAACCTGTCAGTGTTTTAAAATTTTTTTTACTTTGTGTTCTTCTGCAGATCTGATCTCCGCGACCAATGAGACGAACGTGAACATCCCACAGATGGCTGATACTTTGTTCGAGAGAGCCATGAATGCCAGTTGGGTGGTTGTCTTCAAAGCCCTTGTCACCACCCACCACATGTGCATCCATGGCAATGAGGTCAGTGACCAAGAAGGACTGGATCTTTTATTTATTTATTTATTTGTACGTATTATAATATTCTTTAGCGATATTACAGCTGTTTCATGATGATTGCTTGGTTGAGAGATACAGAGTAGTGATAGCAGTTATTTTCAGGTGGTTTATTGGCAGAGCTTTGCTCTTACATGGTCAAGTCAAGTAGAGCTTTATTGTCATCCCAGCCATATACACTTAGTACACACTGAATAATATTTGCAACATACCACACAACACAACAGCAGCACACTGAGACAGATCAACAGTGACGGTTAGAAAGGGGAGGGGGTGAATTATAATTATACCTATATATGTAAATATATGTCTGAATGTACAAACAAGGAGAATATAACAATATAGTGTAAAATTATAGTGCTACCATGCCCTTCTGCGCATGTGCAGTTCCACAATCTTGGGATTCAGTGCCACGTCCATAAATCTGTGCTGCCTTGAGACACTGGCAGCTGTATACTGTTATAATAGGTCTATGGGCTACAAAACATGTTCATGAAGTTCTTTGCACAAAATCTCACATAATACAAATGTAAAAAACGACGGAGAAGACGTGATTCAAGTAATACGGAATCACAGAGGGACCAAAAAGTGCAAGTAAATCATAAACCTGTGTCGTAGTGTGGTACAATAGTGCCACCTACTGGCGAAACACTTCTGCTGCCTTACACATACATGAAAATATAAGCAAGAGTGTGTGTTTACTGGTTAAAACACTGCTGTTTATTTAAAATAAACGAAAACAAACCAAGCCTCATTCTTTAGAACTTTTTGCTGCTTAACTTTGCTGTATCGTGAACTGTACCGAACCGTTATGTGAACCGAACCGTGACCTTTCTGTACCGTTACACCCCGAATATATGCACATTTTGAGATAATTCATATATTAAAGTAAAATGTACAAATATATATATATATATATATTTACACACACTATATGATTTACATATATATATAGTTGCGCATATACAATTATGTACTACTGTGTATCATCACTGTCAGAAGCAAACCTCATATCCTTAAAAAAGTAACTTCACAAGAAAAAGGTAAAAACGTTCTGTGTAAATTAAATTGAAAAATATTTATTTCTTTCATTAGTCTGCTAGTTGTGAATTACATTTTTGTGGGCCTGTAGTGCACATTTTTCTGTTTTGGACTCCATCCACAACCCAGCATACAGCCTGAACCAACAAAAACAAAGCATGGGACAGTCTCACTGTGAAAATTTTACGTATTTTGTTTATTTATGCAATTCACCCCACCAGCATAATGATAATTTTTCTAGTGCCTTTATGGAGTTTATGTAAAAATCAAGTTGTTTGTACAACTGTGCTGTTCATTCAATCATTCTTATGTAGGGATTGTAAGTATATTTTTGGATTCAGATATTAATGTGCTCAAATAAACTGATTCTTGTGTCTTGAGTTGGTGTTCTTTTTCTGATTTGTTGGATTAGGGAACATTAATCAATAATTTTTATGCTATTTTTGGGAAAACATCAGAGGGTAACAGAAAATATAAAATAGTTTGTCTTTATTTTTTGAGAGAAATGAAAAACACATTGTACTTGGTCTTTAAGTTTTAATTATAATCCTTACCTGCTTTGTCGTTCCATACTGGCCACTCGTAAATGTTCCCAGCGGGAGTTTAGAAGATTCATCTGCTCACGAATTTCACTCTCCTCATCCTCAGTAAGTTGACCTTCAGCCAGCAGAATGCTTCCTGCCTTTAGGACCCTACCAACACTGCTCTGATGGGAGGTCAACTCAACCATGTAGCCCTGAAAAGATAAACACAGGTCAGTTTCATGCCTGGAATTTGATGATTTGTAATAAGGTGTGTAATAATACTGTAATAATGTTAACTGTATTTATTGTAATATTAATGTTTTAACACTAACTTAACACTACTGTCCAGTAGTAAACAGGTTTTAAGTATAATTTTCCCAGGTGCCTAAGACTTTTGCACAGTAAGGTATATAGAGTCATTACATTTATGTATCCAGTATCTCCTTAATTTGTTTAAGTACACCTTCTCATCATAAGCTTCTCAGTTTATCCACCAAACAAACTACTTAATAAAGTACACAGGCCAGTACAGTCACATCATTATCAGGAAGAACAATTTTCTTTCTGATCTTTGCTTACAAAAAAAGTAAGTATACAACATGCATATACAATAAATTAAAATATCCATTAAGGCATATCGGTCGATCATAAAGACCATGTAAATGCACTGGAGACAGCATGATTATTTGCAGTATCATTTTACCACACCAAGCAAATCCTTATTATAAATTACCTCATGAGTGTGAAACTGCTCCTTCACTTCTTCTACAAAGGAGGAAATGGGTGGCTGAGCTTGCAAGCCATCCTCTGCAGACAGAAGCCAAGTCAGCACCTCTTCCAGGGCGCTCTGGTAACTCTCCAGCTGGGCCGAGCCTTGTGGCAGAGGACTGAGGGAGGGCCACATATCTTCCGGTCTTTCCGAGGGCTGCAAGAGGCACGGTAAGGGATCTTATGGGGGTGGGAGACTTTTCAACCTTCTATAGCACTTTAAAACATTAAGTATACTCTTGTAAAGAAGAAGGTAGATAAATCCAATTTGTTACAGAATTCCTTTCAGGGCACATTCAAATGTCACTCCCTAACAACATCTCCAGAAAGAAACCTTTGGCGGAACATGCAACGGCAGACAGATAAAATCAGGGTTGTTCAAAATTAGGTTGAGGGGTTTGGAATGTGGTGGCTTTGAAGGGTCTTAGAGGGAATGATTCATGTGAAAAAATAACACAGCTTCTGCGGTCATGCTGTTGACACATCTGATGCAACAGATCAAAGTAAACCTCTAAAACTGCCTGTTTCGCCCTGAAATATAGACAAACATTCATGTCTTACAAGTAGAGGACATACCTCAACAAACAAAAACCTTCTTTCCAAGGCAAAAACAAACACTCACAGGCAAAGCAGAGAATGCTTTATTCACTAAAAACTAAAATCGGTGTAGTTTTTCAGATCTGTAGGTTTTCCTTAGTTCAAAAACGTATGAGGGTCTATTAAAATACTGAAACAGGATGTGAGGAGTAATTATGCAGAGATGTTTCATGAAGATAAGCAACCATATAAACACACCGACCAGTCTTCTCCTAAACGTTCACAAATTGCAAATGTGTGATGAATGGTGGGGTGCGGGCGGGCGGTGAGGGTTGAAGCAGATAAAATCCTTTACCATTAACCCCTAAAATCATTCCTACAAACTTGACTGAACTCAACAAATCCAGTATTTCAGGTTGCAAAACTGAACTGTGTAACCAGCATTCTTCACATAAAAGTATATGCATAAAATATCTATACTTGTTTTTATTGGAATTATACGTTTACCCTAATCTGTACAAGGTAATTTGCTCTGGAATTTTACCAACTTGTAAAAACTACAGGCATGACACTCATACTGGAGTAAAATTTCAATTAGCGTTTAAGTGTAGAAACAACCCCAGGTTACATTCACTCCTGCATTCACATAAGACAGCCATGTAGAAGGTTAGGGCAAACAAAATTAAAATGATCCAAATAAGTAACTTAGTACTCGTTCTCAATACCGCTCTTAAAAACAATTCTATTACATATATCCAACTAAAATTTTAGCTCAGCAGGCAAAGAATTTCAATGTTTAATCCTGAATTTATTGTGATTTAGCTGCTACATCTTTTCTTGCTTCAAGGTCATAGGGGGAAGTATACCTTTACTCGGGTATTAAATGATTTTCTTTCCCAACATCATGTCCTTTGAGTAAATGCCATTTTGGCAACATCCTTGCAACCACCAGCACAGACAGTTCACACGATTATCTAGAGGAATAACATAATCTAGTGTAACAGATACGAACTGCATAGCTGTGCCTTGTCGCCTACAAAAATGGACTACGTGCAATTTCTTGAGATATATTTGGGGAACTTGAAACCTACCTATGCCACTATTTAATAACATACAACATACTTTTGCACAGTTCCACTCCAGCTGATATACAGCAATCAACCATAACATTAAAACTGCGTACAGATGAAGTGAATAACTCTGATTCTTTTATTACAGTGGAACCTGACAAGGGGTGTGATATATTAAGCAGCAAATCACCAGTTTTGTTCTTGAAGTTAAAGTGTTGGAAACGGGAAAAATGGGCAGACGGAAAGATTTGAAGGCCAAGTTGTGATAGCTAGACAGCTAGGTCAGAGCACCTCTAAAAAAGGTTTTGTGGGGTGTTTCCCATGTGCAGTGTTTAATATCTACTAAAAGTTGTCTAAAGAAGCACAAATATTGACTTGCACAGGGTCATTGGCACCAAAGGTTCTGTGATGCACATGGGGAATGAAAGCTAGCCTATCTCACCAAGTCCCACAGAAGAGTTACTGCAGCACAAATTACTGAAAAGGTTCATGCTGGCTATGATGCAAAAGTGTCTGAACACACAGTAGCTTGCTGCGTATGGGCCTGCTTAGCTGCAGACCAGTCAAGAGGGCTCATGCTGATGCTTGTCCACTGCCAAAAGTGCCTACAATGAGTATGTGAGGATCAGAAGTAGACCATGGGGCAATGGAAGAAGGTGGCCTGGTCTGATGAATCATGTTTTCTTTCTTATCATATGAATGATAAAGTGCATGTGTATTGCTTACCTTAGGAAGAGATCCTGAATTTCTTTCCGTGTCAAAGCTAGACTTTGACAGTTGGACATTGCACATAGAATACAAAGACATATGATTCACTTCCATGAGACTAACCTGTGTGACGAGCTTCTTTCTTTTCTGTTCAGGTGTCTTGACATATGCAGCTTGAGTAAATGCATAGCTTTTGTAGCGTGGTTTACTTGAAGGAGAAGGGCTGCGTACTTGACTCTGAGCCACACTGACTGTAATCTGAAAGAGAAAAACACAACTAATGCGGAGAAAGTTACAAGCAATATAAAATATGAGCCCTGAAGTAAATAAAACACAATGGAATAAGCAAGAAAGAAGGAGGAATACAGAGGCATTGGAATATTCCAACCTAGAAATGCTAAATAAGAAAAGGGGTCACTACAATGGCTGTGTGTACTGAGACATCTACAGAGAAAAGGCTTTGTGATGATTTTATGATTGTTATCCTAACATTTTTTACAAAGAAAAACATTCCCACCATGCATGCATCAGTTCTCTGACTTCTTTGAACTGACCTGTTGGGAGAAACGTTGCTGTGTTTGAAAGTGGAAGTGTTCCTCTTTAGTTACTAGTTTAGTTCGAGGTAGAGTCTCAACCTCCTGGATGGCCTCCATGCTCACACCATGGGGCAGGACTTGAAACAAGGAGGTGACGTACATAATTATAGACTTTTTATCTGGATGAGCAGTGGCCACATCTACAAGATGGAAAAGAGAAGAGCTTGAAAAGGGGTCCTGAAGCACAAGTAACAAGCAAAAGAAGTTAGTAGGGAACCAGAAACTTTCAGAACTAATTCCTCATGCCATTTTTCTGCTTGCAAAAACAATGCTGAGATGGAAATGGGGTGACTGTTACCAACTAAAATGTGAGAACAAAAGAATGACATATACAATTGTTCCTTCAGTCATGTCAGTTTTGCAGCCTTTGAGGACATTAACTTTTACAAATCTCTATTATGTTATTTCTAATATGTGCTTTACAAAGACATTTATTGGCACAATCAAACAACAGAGAGACATTTTGTGCTTTCATTCATTCATCCTCAACCATGTCTCCTTTGTCTACATTTTCCGCTAAGAGATTAATTAATAAAGTATTTCCAGAACTTTCTGTTTGAGAACATTTAAAGAGAATCTTATAAAGAGATTTTTTTTATCCCTTGCAGGAGAACAAAACCCAAAGTTACTGCAGATCTGCAGTATATAGTAAATCCCTGTTTATATGCGGTTCAGCAGTCGCAGCTTTTTTCTGAGAACCGAACTAATAATTGTTCGCAGAAACCCCTGCACATACATGGAAACCACAGATATCCTCCGCATTTTGCTTTTTTTGCCTCGTCCACCACGCCGTCTCGTCCTCGTGCTGGGATGTTTGGGCAGCAGTTAGCAAGGCAATCAGACGCACCTGAACAGAATGAGCCACGTCCAAACATAAACAACATAGCATTAGGACGAAGGGGCGGGGTGGATGAGGTCCAGATGTCACACTCAGCTGTACTCAAAGATGGTAGGTTTGAAAGTAGCCAATCCGAGAACATTATGTATTTCTCCTTGCAGCTGTGGCAGCTGCAGTCCAGAATTTCCCCCATGGAGCATCTCAAATGTTCTCGTGTTTTTCGTTTTGTTCTTCTTAAAGCTCTATATTTTTATTACTGTAAATTAACCTAATGTTTACCCCGCTTCACTTTTGACAGGGTCTGCTAAACATACGCTACTTAGTTGGTATTAACTTTGTCATAAACAAATGTTGATGCTGTGTCTACATTTGCAGTTATGGAGAACACGTGTGGACTACTTTAAGCACTGATGTACATCGCTCTGGACAAGAGTGTGTGCCAAATGTCGTAACTGTAATCAAAATTTCTGCAGAACATTTAAAATACTCTATATAATTACTATATTAAGAACAATGTTTAGCTTAGCCTTTTTATACAGAAGCATCCCATCAACATCAAAAGGGAATAAAATCAACAGGACAATATCAACAATAACAACTGAACAACAAACAACAAGAGTGACATTGTCAGCTGGAGTAAGGAGAGAATAAACTGACTGAGAAAACACGTAGGTTTTAAGTAGAGCTTTAAAAGAGCAGAGTGAAGAGACAATGTGTGTTAGAGTGTTCTATAATTAAGGAGCCATGGTACTGGAAGATCTGCCCCCAGCCAACTCAAGAGTGAATGGGGTAGGAGAAAACACGCAGTGAAATAAGGTGGTGCATGTAGAGATTTCTACTTTGTCAGAAAGAAATGAAATGAAATGAAGTTGGAGAGCTAGCTTGATTCCAAATGACATTTTAGCAATACATAAAAAACAAAGAATTGTGAATGAAATTTAAATGCTTTTATTAACCAAAAAATACTTGAATGAGGTAAGGAACACTTCAAGATTTCTTGAAATGAGCAAAATAAAATTAAGGATCTTTCATTTGCTAAAACAAAATAACAAATTATTTCAATTCAAGCCACTTTTTTTCTAAACTAGATTTTTTAGAATCTAGAAATATTATTAAGTAAATGTTGCGTACACCACTGGCAGATTTTTGCTCAATAAAAGCATTTATATAATCTATCTATCTCAAAATCTTTTGTGAACTGCTGATGTTATTGGCAAGATTTTTTTTTAGAATGAGGAAAATTCTAGTAGTTGACCTTTTGAAAAGGTGGATGTCTTCAGGAATTAAATGAAAGGATGATGTGAATCACAGTTTTGGAATAATGGTGAGCAGACAACATGTTATATTACAGAGGAGAAGACATGTGTACATGCCAAATATGAAATCAGTTCATACCCTCAGGATCAAGTAGTCGTTCGATGCCCAAATGCCTGTCAGCAATGCTGAATGCATGATCCAACCTTTCAGTAGCTTTATCCATCTGTTCCACCACAGCCCAGTCAAACAGCTCTGGTCTTTCAAAATAAAAACAAAGAATTTCTCCACCTTCCTTCTTCAAGAAAAGTTTTATAATAAAAGTCAATAAAGAAGCTAACCTGTGGCTATGGATGAGGGCACTAAAAGCCAGACCATCTTCCCAGCTGCTGGAGAAGTTCACAACATTGACCTGTGGGTAGTTCTTGGTGGACTGCCTGACCCAGCTCAACAGAATCTTCTCACTGTTGGTTTGTTTTAAGTCTGCCATTACATCTTTCATCACATCTTTCACCTGGATTGGAAAAAAATGCAGCAATTATACTTCAGTATTGGGTGGATGGAACAGATATTTTTAAGCTAATTTAGTGGTGAAAAAACTATCATTATCATTGTTTTGTTGGTTCGAAGAAAGCAATGAAAATCTTATTACAAATGTATAACTGCATTATTTTTCCTGTTAATTCATTGTCATTTCAACCACCTGTAGTGTCAAAGACCTGTATGTTACAAAGTGTCCTCCTGGGTGCAATTAAATCTCTTTTGATAGTTGCCTACCCAAGTCTGGCAAAACTTTCAGGCACAATGGGTGGTGTTTATGACTAGTAAAAAGGTAAAAGTTTTGTTAAAACAGGTTTCTGGAATTAGAGATGGCCATATTAAAGAGGAGCAAGAAAACAAAACATAAAATGAACAAACAGTAATTAAAAAGCAAAAAGTAAAACTAATTTGAAGCCAAACATTAATTACTTTTAAAGCCTTTAGTTATTTTGGACCATTTCTCTTGAAGAAAAATACACAGAGATACACACAATGATGGGAATCGGTTGTGTGGCAAACACCATGACGCACAAAATAATATTCAAACCTTTATAAATATATGATCCTAAGACAGCATGAAAAAAAAACGTTCAGATCGAATTTCGTTTCTCCACACCATATGAAAATGACACATGTAGCATGTCCCTTTCTTTCTTACCTGCCAGTGGAGAATTATGCTCCAGATGAGCCCCAGAGTCAATTTGTGATTCCCATCAACAATGTCAGCACCTCCAATATTCACTAGCTCAACCTAAAAGTAGCAAACATTAATAACATTTCACCTAACAGTAGTTTATCATCAGAAGGTCTTCTGGGAGTAAAACTCACATTGTTCTTCTGAAGGACCTGCAGTGCTCTGTTGACATTATTGAGTGAGTGCACTCTGGTGAAGCCACGCTCTTTTACCTGCAGATATAGTGCAGAAAACTCACACAAAAAATTTTAACTATACTATCCAAATGTATGCAGTTGCTTAGAATTCATGTGACAAGTTAATGTTTCAACATGTAAAATTCACTCCCCAGTCCATTGATTCTGTATCTAAAAATTAAGCTGCAAAAACAGCCATTTATTTATACACTGTTTTCAGGATCAAAAAATACATACACTGACACATACAAATATCCTCTTATTCAGGCTACAGCAGTTTAGCTTCTCCTGCTCATGATTCAGAAGAGTGTTTCTTCTAGACAAAACTGCAGAATTTTGTCAGCTTGGAGGTCTTGATTGACTCTCAATATTTAGAATGCACGTATATGTGTTGTGCATCGTCTATTGTTTCATCTTCTCTGACAAGATTATTAGCATCTGCTACTACAAAGCATTACTGTACAAAATGTTGTCCTGGGGAATGTGTGGTCTGGTGTGTGAACAGGATTACATCGGTTTAAACAACTTTAAAGTAAAGCAAAAAAGTAGTCTCATTATACAAAAGCCTTTCTTTGTTGCTATTTAGCAGCCACATTTAGAAGAACTGAAGATCCTAGGCAGTGCAGTGGGACTAATAGTGGGAGTGTTTTATTCTGGTGGGTTTTTTTGGTTACACTTTATTTTGGTCGCTGTACATGTTTTATAAATGCTAATCTTGTTTTTAACATTAAACTAAATATATATTAAATACAACTGAACATTAAGATGAATCTAAAGCTAACCCTAATGCTGCTGACAATAAACTTTTCACCAAACAGTTTGATTGTGACGTCCATGGTCCATGCTAGAGGCCGCCATTGTTTAATTTATATGTGTTGAACTTTTATTTTGAAAAGGTTGTACTCTATGGCAAATTTCATGTAGTTTAGCAACAGCTGGTGTTTGGTTAAGTTAAAGTGATTGTGTGTATTTATTGCTTCAGGTACAAGTCTGTTTCTGTATATATACGGTAGTTTCTCAGTTCGTGTCCTAGTTGTCAGTCCACCCTCACATTCCCCTAGGTTGTACCAGTTGTTTGTGTTCTTGGGTTTGTTTATGTTTTGGCCCTTGTTTATGTTTTGGCCCGCAACTGCTGATTTCCAAGAGTGAGTCCACGTGACATTAATAATGATTAGAGTAGTATAATCTGTAGACAATTTCAAAATGAGAAGAGAGACCATTTTATCACTTCAAACATGTTGAGATATTTTTTTCTCAGTTTTGTTTTGACAAATAGATGGACAGACAGACGGACAAACAGACAGAGAGACAGCTAGACAGATAGATATATAGACAGATAGAATTAAAACCTTTACAAAATCTTGAGAAAACAGGCAAAAACGAGCAAAACATATCTTGTCAAATCTCAAGGCAATACATCTTTTATACATAGTTGTTTTGTGCTTGAAATGTGCTTACCCCACTTTTTTGCTTAATATGTTTTTGCATCCCATTATCAAATTATTTTCTCTTGTTTTTGTAAGTTGCTGAGATTTAATATAATAACGCTACATTGCAAAACATACATATTTTTACATTATGCATAGTGTGTGTTATATCATTTCATTCAAATGTACAAACCAGTTCGTGCCCTGCCAGGCCCTCTAAAAGCTCCAGAAGACGGCGGCCATCACACAGATCTGTGAAGAGATCATCAACAGGGGGTCTCCCAGCCTAAAGAATGAATGCACAATGCTCTGTAACACAAGGAGAGAGTCAACTCAAGGCCAACTGTCCCTGTGCTGTTGTAGGCAGACGCTATTAATAGAATGGATCAGAGATGTCTGATGTTTGTTGTTCAAAATGAGTGAATCTCAAAGAGAACAAGTTTAAAAGCATTCAGTAGCAGTTCACTTGGGTGGCAGGTATGATTATTTGAAAGACAAACACATGGAAGGGATCTACCCCAAACCAAGTTAAGATTATACGACAAATGAGATTATTCCTTTGCCAAAGAGCCACCTGCCTTGTATCTACACTCATTGTCCATTTAATCAGTTCCACATACCGTACATGTGCATTCTGTAGATTACAATTAGAGACTGTAGTCTAGAACCCCCACAGGACCACCAGTGAGCAGATATTATTTGGGTGGTTATTCTCAGCATAGAGGTGACACTGACATAGTATTGACGTGTTTGGTCAAAGTTTACATACACTAATCATTGGGATGAATGTCACAGTCATTTTGGGCTTTTAAAGATTTATTCGAACCATTCTTTTCCCAGGGCAGAATGATTACACAACATACAACTTAAATGCTTTTTTAAAACAAGAATTGGGTGCACAAGGATTGTCTCTAATCAACACAGAGTCAAAACTATATATACAGGCGCAAAAATATATACATACATCCCAACTAAACCCTTTATTAAGTGGTGCTGAAGATTCTAGAATGTCTTGACAAGGCCAAAGCCTATTAACTTCTCATTAGTGATCACAATTAACTGCAGCTGGTAGTTTCTCTTAGCCAGCATAAAAAGGATGTGTTTGACAGCATTCATTGGATTGACCAATACTCAGAACAATGGGAAGATCTAAGAATGACAATTGTAGATTTACACAAGTTGGGAAAATCTCTTGGAGCCATCTCTAAACAACTGCAGAATTGAAGATCATTGAGGATGCTTGCCTCTGGACCAAGAGGTCATGGGTTTGAATCCTACCTTCAGCACCACCACTAGGTTCCTGAGCAAGACCCTTAAC
>JBBJLS010000082.1:25882847-25911796 GCA_037577275.1 Bryconaethiops microstoma | reverse complement strand
GTTACTACATGCTCACTAAACCTAGACTCCTGACAAACGACACCTAAACAATACCTGTCAAAGAAAGTTTTTTTTAATTTTATATATATATATTAGTAGGAGAAAGCGAAATGAAACATGGTTAGTCACCAAGGTGCTTTTTGAAGAGGTGGGTCTTCAGGCGACGCTTGAAGACAGCGAGGGACTCCGCGGATCTAATAGGAAGAGTGAGTTCGTTCCACCACTCGGGGGCCAAGACTGAGAAGAGTCACGACGCATGTCTCCCTCTTCTTTTGAGCAGCGTGGGCTCAAGACGAGCCGTGCTTAAAGCCCTTCAGTGGAAGTCCAGACCTCGGTAATGTGTGCGGGTATCTTTGATCTTGACCCAACATGGACCTTATCACAAATTCGTTATAATGACGACTTTCCTTCTCTAGTTTATATATACAATAATAGTTGTTTTTATAATGTACTCAATAAAATAAAAGGAAGAGTGTCCCCTTATAGCCATTCATCAAATGAAGCAGTGGGCTGCCACCAATGAGAAGCTCCCGGAGAGCAATGGACGGGGACAGTACCTTGCTCAAGGGTGCTTCAGTAGTACCACCAGCAGTCCTGGGAGGCAAACCCGTGACTTTCTCATTGCAGGGGCAACTCCCTAACCACTAGGACACCAGCTGCATTTAATCTCCTTTTTGTATTTTTTGTTGCACAAACTGCTTTTTTTTATGTAAAAACTAATTTAGCTTACTTTTGTTTTTTCCACCCACCCAAGGATATTATTATTTTGGGGTGGACCTGATTTTTCCAGCTTTGGCTTTTAATTTGAAAAGTGTTGCCTGTGTCGCTATGGTGATGAAAATGTTGACACGGCTCAGGGTTAGCTTCTGTTATCTGTCCTCTCGTTTTTATGAAAAAAATATTTGTGGTAGACCAATAAACAAATTTCAAGAACTTTCATAACACGATCTTTGTTGAAACGGATTATTCACCTCCCTGGTTGGCTTTACTTTTACCAGGTAGGTGAAACGTGTCTAAAGTTTTATTTATATTCATTTTGAAATGCTTTGACGAAGGTGTGACTAAGCTGTAAAATGTAAAGATGTCATTTCCTTAGATGCTGCACCGTGTTTGTGATGCTGAAGCCCATCTATATAGAGAATCCAGAATGGAAGTCATGCTCCAGTGCCCTAAGGGTTTCTCCAGTAACCTGAAGAAAAAGAAAAAACTTATTCCACTCAGTCAGCTGGCAGAGGAGAGGAGGGGCACTGGCACGGTCTCTCACCACCTTCTGGAAACGAGTATGACTGTAAATCATTTTGTAGCGAAGTCAACTTGTGGACTAGTGGTTATGGAGTTGCCCCTGCGGTCAGAAGACCGTGGGTTCGAATCCCATGACTGCTAGTGGCATCACTGAGGTACCCTTGAGCAAGGTAATGTCCCCGCACACTGCTCCCCGGGTGCTGTATTCCTGGCAGCCCGCTGTTTCACTTGGTGAATGGGTTAAATGCAGAGAGAGAATTTCACGCTGTGGTGTGTTCACATGACAAAATTGCCACTTTACTTATTAATTATAGGTGGTCATTACAAAGTACAATGCAAAATTGTGCTTTAATTGTCCAAAGTCCAAAGTCAAGTTGTGTCAATCAGACCAAGGCAAGAATAAATGCATCTCATCATCCTCTTAGACCGTTAGGGGGCATCAGTTGATCTGTTCTTTGTTTGTGGTGTGTTTCTTCCATCAGGGGTTTATTCCAAGCTCAAGAGAAATGCTCTTGTGGAAGCTGAACCCCCTGAGCTTCATTTTAGTGGATTTGAGGTGGGAAAGGACTACAAAAGGGTTGTGGTATGTAAAATTCATTCAGAAATGGACATCTGATGTACTATATGCATCCATGTTTAAGAGTATATTCCAGATTTTGCAAAAGCATCTACACAGCATTTAATTACTTTCGAAGTTTGACATGCAATATTACTGCTATATTTAGGCCTGTAGCTGAATAAACTCTCAAAATTTGTTCTTGATTATTATTTATTTGTCTTAATAGAAACTCATCAACATTTCTTCGGAGGTGCTTGATGTTCACATTCTTCCCACCCAAACAAAGTACTTTCGAACGGAATATACAAAAAAGGTAATGCAGTGTATTTTCATTGAATGTAGTCCATAGTGCAAAAAATATTTGCCTCTTCCTAATGAACTATATCGCTAGATTGCTGTACATATAATTTTATCAGATGACCTCTGATGTTGGAAGTGTGTTTTCCATGCAGAGCCGACTAGTTCCAGGACTCTTCTACACTATTACTGTGCACTTCAGTCCCAACGAATGGCGATACTTTTTTGACAGCATCCGAATTCATTGCATAGTAGGTCATTCTTTGTGTATATACTGCAGTATATTAAAATGTAAGCTGTTAAGGAATGTAAAAAGCATTTTTATTAACAAAAATATTACATAAGCATGTTAACATTTATATATATTTATCTGATTTCCTTGACGCTCCTGACTTTCTGTTTTACTGGGCTGTAAATATTGATGTTACACACAGGACAAATGTCTTTTCCTGCAATGATAAACAATGTGGATGTGCGAGCAAATGCAACTACAGTCTGCCCATACAAATCAGATTTGGTCGCATTATTGGAGCACGAATGGCAGGAGCTTCAGTCATAAAGACTGTTTAACTGGCTAGTGTTTCGCTTTTTTGCTGGCATGGGTTGAGTTCACTTGTCCTTTAGAGAGAAGGGTCAATATAGTTATTCTTAGTGATTTCATATAATTACACATTTCTTTCCTGATACTAGTGTTTTCTTCCCAGCTTCATCCTTAGGGCACAGTGGGTCAGTGAATGATTTGATGAGTATGAACATGATGTAAATTATATGCTATGGCCTTCTCAGTCACCAGATCTAATCCCTATTGACGTTTGGAGATTTTGAACACCACTCTCCACCATCACCAATACACACATTTAGTGAATGTGGAGGAATGGCAGTCCACACCACTACAATTTTAGAGACTTGTAAAGTCTCCATGCAAAGGTGCACTGAAGCTGCCTTGGCAATGTGTGGTGGTCCAGCAGGTTGCTGAGATGCTGTCTTTTCCCTGTTGTTTTCCTTTTGCCTATAAATACTTGTTAATGTGGCATTTAACATCACACAAGAAAAATAAAGACAGAGAGGTGTATGTTACTATTTGTGCTGTACTTTACTCTGCTACATTTTTGTCTTCAGGGAGAGGAGAACTTGCTGGTTCCTGTCCATGCTTATCCTGTTATTGATGATCTACATATCCCATCTCACATCAGCCTGCCTTCTGTGTCGCTGGGTCACAGGTACCTGCACTCTGCTTTAGTCAGTGATCACTGACCATTTTTTCCAAAGATTTATTTTATTTTTTTTTATGTTTCTACTAATGCGCTTTAAGACATACTAAATTGTCCACTAGAAGCAGATCAAATAATCTCTCTTGGATGTTAGGGAGCTTTTCCATTTTAATATTATTCAAGATTTATAACTGAAACTGTTTGAACCTGTTTGTTGTGAAGCACAAGTCACGTGATTCCTCTGAGCTGCAGCTGTCCAGTAGACTTTGAGTTCCAGGTTCACTGCTTGCAGGCTCATGATGATTTCACCATCCAGCCTTTGTCAGGTAAATACTCATGTGCTGTACACATTTGAAAGTGCATGAAGAAGCTCAGAATATTTGCAACACTCACTACATGAGGGGACTACTTTTGACTGCTTTTATTATTAATGTTATTCCTAATATCAAACTTTACATTAGTTTTAGTTAATGTTTCACCAGGGCCTTGTCAGATCACACAGAAAAAGACAGTTTTTTCCCCAGTAACTGTTAGTTGTTTGATGTAGTTTGTGATTGTTACATTAGTTTTGGTCATGAACAAACTGTAGTATCTACAAAACCAGCAGAAGTAGCTGGTTCAGATATTAGTGGAAAAAGAACAAATATGATCTGATTCTTAATGTGAAACATAACTTGAAAAGCAGCATATTGAATGAAATAAGTGAAATAAAATAGGTAGCATGATAAAAAATAATCACCATAATCACATGCAACCTTATACTAACATGAACACAAGTGGGTTGCTAAATATTAGACTAGAAAAACGGATTCCTTCCTTTTAAATAGTATAATCTTCGGCTGTATTTGCTAAATAATACGTGAGTATGAATATGTGAAAAGATTTCTTTTTTGTTAACGTTTAAATTGAAAATGAAGCTATGCTTTTGTTGTTGGATATGCATTTCTTGCTGTAGGATAGTAGTGTGTTTGAGCACTTTGGACATTTTTAGAGGACTGTCTTTACCCCCATCTTATCTTTGAGGTCCCATAGGTCTCAGACCCTCTTAAAAGAATCTAAAAACTTATCTGTAATTTATCAGCTTTATGCATAATATTCCTTTAAAAAACTTACTTCATGAGTTTACCTTCCAATATTTTCTGTTTGGGGTCCCCAACTATAATCCCTGGGTAAATGCAGTGGGTTTTCTTACAACCGTTTGGTTACAGCAAAAGATTTTGTGTAAATGTCTTGTAATATCAATGATTCCTTCCAACATAAATACAGAAAAGCCAGTAAGTTCATCTCAGCCTTCTCAGTTTTACTATATTTATCAGAATGTGGCTTTGTTCAGTCAGTCTATAAAGCATTTAAATGCCCATCGTGTTTTATTTGTATTCTGTATAGTTGTATTCTGGGAAACTCCAGTCAAAACTACCCATCAAAATGTTCACTTTCAGGCCTACAGCAAATCTGGCCAAACATGTTGCAGTGTGAAATGTACTCTTAAGAAATGAATTTATTTGTGTTATTTTGGATGGTCTAGGGTAGAAAATTACCGATGGTTAGCTGCAATATAAAGCGAGTTGTTACTTGGTAAGTGATGCCCAGTGTAATCAGTTTTTGTGGTAAAATGTGCTGTTATCACAAATAATCGGATTATGCTTTTAATGACTGGCGGAGAGAGGACTGCATAATTGAAGTAACAATGATTTGCAAATCGTGAGCACATGGAGATTCCAGAGACATTCATAGTCATCTAAGTACAACTCGTGGCATGAGGGCAAGATGAAATGCATAATCCAGGTAATGCAAAAAAGCAGGTTGAAAACCAGGATCCCAAGTAGTTGTTAGGATCGCTTTGGTATCAGGTGGTTTCTAGGGTCTCGGCTTTATTGTTGCTTTGGTACCCCTGGTGGCTACTGTGATGGTTGGTAGGGTGTTTTGAGGTGGTTGCTGTGGTATTTTGCGAATGTGTAATTATTGATTTACTCATTTGTAGCTCCTGATAATTAATTAGGCATCTTTCTCAAGTGCGCTTTGTGTCAGAAGTATTATGCTTCAGGTCAAATTCTGTCTACTTTAATTTGTTCAAAAAGAGTCAAACGAAGATTTGAAGTAATAATTTTACAAGTAATAATTTATTTTGAAACACACTGTTGTCTCTGGATCTCCAAACAACAAGGAACTTAACCGAACAACAGTGAAGCGAAAAAAAATGGATCGGTTTGATATCCTCCCATCTCTCAGTTTCAGTTTATATTTGTGTTTCTAGGAATCATTCCAGCCAATGGGAAAACGAATTTCATAGTGACGTTCACCCCGCACCAGTATGGCACTGCTGAAATCACTCTGCAGCTGGTCATCTCTCAGTTCAACTCCAAACCGTTTATCTGCACACTGACTGCATCCTGCTCTCCTCATCTGTCTCTAAGGTACTATCACTTGTTCTTATCTTTCATTGGAATCTTCTCATACAGTGAAATGGCAGTGTAAGTTGAATATTATACAGTATGCTGCAGCTTTGATATTGCCACAGTATGCTGTTACACAAGCATACCTCTAAGTGCTGTTGTACTTTCTCTTCATCAGGCAACCAGAGAATAATGAAGAGAATGATGAAATGTTTGCCAAAGACCGAAAAGCTGTGTCCCTGCCTGCTGCTCACAGACTTAAGGTTAAGGTGGCTTCAACCACTGAGAAGGTACACAGCACCATGTGTTCAGTCATCAGTGCTACAAACAAGCTTGGAGTCAGCTTTACTTCGTAGAAAAGCAACGTGCTTTGTTGTTATTGGATAATTTTTGTTGTTTGACCATGTTTAAACTCTTTTTCGTTCTTAAATAATCAGTAGATTTCTTATTTACTATTCTAATCCTTAGGTTTAGTCTATAGTGAAATACAGGTTCTTATTATTTTAGCAGCACATTAAGAAGAAGATGAAATCAGACCAATATCATCAGACCCCTGCTGTGGATGTGTCCACCCCTGCTGGTCTTGCAAAGATGCTCATTCAACCTCAAGACAAAACGAGTTACAAAGACCCCAGAGAGTGTAAGTAAGAAAGTGTAAGTCATTTCAATGTTTTTTTAATCAATGTTTTTTTAATATGAAGTAGTTTAATAATTAAGGACTGTAATAATTAAGGAACATAAGGCTTTATGTAATGTAACAATAAATGTCGCTCATATTTTTAGAAAAAGAGTTGGTTGAGGTATGTAAACATTATTAAGGCTTCATAAACTACAATCAGTTCCTTACTACATACATCTATTCATAGAAATTATGAATTTGTAGTGGTTGGGATGTAACCAAACATACATCTACCTACTGAGCCTACAGTAGATTAGCTCCTCAGTCAATCAATTACATATATTAGTCTTAAAGACAAAACAAAACAGATGGTTTAAATCTAATCTAATTTAGAGAAGTTGTAAAAAGATCATGTTACAGTGAATTATGAATTATGAATAAGCCAAAAAAAGTGTCATTAAGTCTGAAATCAAAGTGCCTGATTGTTTGGAATAAAATCTAGATATAAAGTTATTATGACTAGTATATGTATATTTATATACTAAATACATTCTAAATGATCAAGACAAATGACGCTATGAACAAACACAACCTAATCTTAAGATTATTATTACTATTATTATTATTATTGTTGTTGTTGTTGTTAATAATAATAATAATAATAAACAGTAGTCGTGAGATTGATGACATATTTTATGCTGCATGTTCATAATTAAATTGATATGTATCTATAAATAAAAGAAAACAAATAAATACTTATTTTTTATTATATTTTTAATAATTTAATAATTGTCCCAATTCTTCTAGATCATCTAAAAAATAATCAATTACAAATATATTTTATCAGTGAATCTACCTAAGTTATTGAACAATGAACAGGGAATCAACAGGTCATTATAAATTGTCCACCAGGGGCAGCTATTAGCACTCAAGTTGCTTTTGTGAGCATCAGTGAAGGGGAAAAAACACTCACCAGTAGAATTTTGTGAAAGTGCCTATGTTTCTAGTTACAGATTTCAGGAAGTTACATTAAATGCTTGATTTTATAAATTGTGTGTAAGTAAATACGTGTTTAAATATTAAAATAATTGTAAAATTTTTTTACTTGATTACTCAAAAAAATAAATTGTGACAGTGACCCTACAGATTTTTGCTTTCTTTTTGTGCTTATCATAAAAGCCATGTCCCAGACCAAAACTGCACATCAGACAAGAAGGCTGAGAGAAGCTTCGTTTGAAAATCAAGTTGGTATAAATGTCCAAAAGGAGCGAGCCAGTCACCTTCGATGGTATACATGAACACATTCATTAAAGACACTAAGTGAGTGTATTGTGATCAATATTATTATTTTAGCTTTTGTTTCTTTTCTAGGCAGGTGCATTTAGGTGAAGACTTAACCTCAACCGAACAGAAAATAAAAATTTTGAAGGAACAGGAGTTTGCAGCTGCTGAATATGAGGTAGTGTCATTAATAATCTATACTTTATTTCCTACTCATGATTCTATCTGGGTAAATTTAGGTAATGTAAATTTTATACTAGAGCTACGCATTTTTAATCATTTTGATTTTTGTGTATCCGTTAAAGTTCATGAACAGAAATCTGGTTAATAGAAGGGGAGGGAGAAACACTGGTAAAAAGAAAAGAAAAATAAACAGACGTAAGCCAAAATTAATGTAGTATAATATTAATTAATATTAATATAATAGAGAAATTTAAAAAGGTAAAGGAATACGATATGGAAACTATTCACTATTAAAAATAGATAAAGGAAAGCTGTAGGTTTTCATGCTGGATGCTAAACCAGAGCCAGGTTGAAAGAACCTGGCCACTCCCAGTTCCTCTCAGTAAAAATTGCCAGAGGGGGTCCATGAGGAAGCTCTTATTGAATGTGGATAAATGAGGTTAAACGACTGAAATATGTTTCTAGTCTTTAATGCAAGCGCATTGACTTTGTTTACTGACCTCAGTATGGACAAGTTCAATTCAATTTTATTTATATAGCGCTTTTTACAAGGTTGTCACAAAGCAGCTTCACAAAGTCCAGGTCCGAGCCCCTAGTGAGTAAACCAAAGGCGACAGAGGCGAGGAAAAACTCCCTCAGCTGGAGGAAGAAACCTCGGGAAGAACCAAGACTCAATAGGGAAACCCGTCCTCCTCAGGTTGACCCAGAGAGAAAGGAACGACAATCACTGTTAGAAAGTCCTGTAACTGGAGCTGAACAGTGTTTTAAAACACAGCAGTGCTGAAATAATTTGAATTGATTTTCTCTGTTAATTCACCTGGATAACTTTAAAAAGCACTGATTCTCCTCACTACACGTTTTCTGACAAAAAAAAAAAAAGAAAAAATGGACATCATATAGGACTGTGACTGTTTTATGTGATTGTGTAGGTGGACCAACATATTTCAAAACATTTATTATTCAAAAAGTAGTTTTTTATGAGGTAAACCTGGAGTATTAAGTTCTTCAAAAGACCACAGCACACCTTCAGAGACGGGTCAGTGCTGTTTTGGTAGCACGAGGGGGGCCTGTACAATATTAGGCAGGTGGTTTTCATGTTATGGCTGATTGGTGCATCTTCTCTTAGTTAACTGCAACGCATTTGATTATACTGTGATTATGCAGTTTTTATTAACAGTGTTCATGTAGTACACTGTTAATAAAAACTCATAATGCCTAACTGGAAATATTATTGCTTCAGGTACTTAAGCATTTGAAGCCTGTAAATTGCCTTAATAATGACTGTTTTTTTTGTTTTGTTTTGTTTGTTTGTTTTTCTCAGGCTGTGGACCAACTTGGGCATGTTCATGTGAGCTCTTTTAAAGGAGATTTGACTGTCATCGTTCCTTTTTTCAGTTTAAAGGTACAGTAAAAACCCACTTAACTTATTCCCTCCTCTGTTTTATGTGAGCTAAGTACATACACTTATATTTACCATGTTTAACCAAGGCCTGTATTAATAAAAATATAATGATAACGTTGTAAGTAAGTATTATTATTATTATCTCATTATTATTTCAGTTGGAACAGTCATATGTTAAGTCGATGAATGGCTATTTTTCTAGGTTCCTCAGTATTATAAGCTATTGGGGTATCAGGAAGTGTCTGTCTATGACGCTGGAGCTTCTTTTGTCCACCCCGAACTGCGTAGGCCATTACGCATTGGAGCACAGGTCATTCAATAATAATATTCCTGTTTAACAAATAAAACTGTATTTTAATTTATGATACTTTTTAAAAGAAGCATATCTCTATTATCAGTGTCTTATTTTGTGTTGTTTGTGTTTCCCAGGATGAACTGTGGCCTGCAGTGGAAGTCTTTGATGAGATAGAGCTGCAGGAGGAGCATGGATCAAAACAGAAGCTTAACACAACCTTAACTTTCAGTGCTCCAAGAAATATCTTTAATCCACTGATTGGCCACCCTCTCAGGATCTTTGTAAATACTTCCATTGCCATTTCTAAGTGTGTTAGAAATGAATGTTCATGTTCAGATATGATTTTGGTTGTTTTTGGGGTCAAGATTAAATTTAGTTTTTAGGGTTAAACATCTCAAATTATACAATACACAAATTGGTTTGGCTGTCTGTGCACTTTGATGGTGTAATTTGAAACAAAAGATTGCAAAGTGCAATGTGGCCAAAAGTATGTGGACATCTGACCATCACACCTGATCATCACACCCTTCTTAAAACCATGCGTTTTAAAATGGAGTTGGCCTCACCTTACCCCAGGGCAGAGATTTTACGAATGATGACATCCTATGATAGTACCATGTTTAAAGTCACAGAGCCATTTAATACCAACCATTATGCTGCCAGATCTCATACAGTGTGACTAAAACTCAAATAATCAGTAGGGTTGTCCACATCCTTTTGTTGATATGGTGTAGCATTGAAGCACCTTGTTTTCACTTGGTATATCCATCCACTCCAATTAAGCTGGCATTAAATGTATATAAATGTATTTCGAAATTGCCTGAAAATGCTTGTATGAGCTTATGATGCTCTTTATATCATGATTATTTCAGAACCCTGCACCGGGTTTGCATGCCTTCAAGCGAACCCCACATTATCTAGAGAGTGACCTAGAGTTCCACCTTTGTCCATTGCCAAAACATACTGTCTCCAAGGGCTCTGTTGCCGGGGTCTATTCTCCCAGCACTCAGAAGAAGTTTCTCGATAGAAAGGTGAGCCTGCGTGAAAGTTTTTTCCTTCGTCAGCTGAAACTGAACAAACAGTTTTCTCTGTTTAGTCTGATGGAAGGAAGACTATTCATTTTGGTTAGGAAGTGTGAATTTAAAAGAATATTCCAGTGTTTTTCAGCCTAATCACTACTGCATCTGTAGCATACAGTTAATGACCACGCACCATCTGGTTTTGTGCTTACTAAGGAACACACTTATAGTGGAGTCCAGTGGGCAGTTGCTTCAGCCTATCATGTAGCTTTTGTTTGCTTGTTTAGTTTCTTTGTTTTTTGAGTCAGCAGGCTTTCTGTTACACACTGTTTTCCATGATAATGAACCATATGCTAGAGGTTAGTTTAAAAATGAGGTTGAATAATGCTAGAATATTTCTTTAAACACTATTAAACCATGAAATAACTAAAATCACTTCAGCAAGTAGCTATGACCTCATTTCTGTACAATATTATCGAAAATAAACAGCTTAATTTGCAAATTTACAAATTGCTTTGCGAATAATAATTTTTGTAAACGCTTAAAAATAAACTGTACAAAAAAATTTTGTTTATCGATTTGTGCTGAAAATATTTTGGTAGTAGTATGAATTATAATTGTATTATTGTTACTAACAACAACAAAATATATTTTCACACAATAGTAATCTCTCACACATATAATGCACCTCAAAGTGCTTTACAGAGGCTTAAAAGACAAAAGTAAATAATACAACTATTCAAAAAATAGTCATACAATATGATAGAGGAATGTAAAAACAATAAACATTTATCTATAATTTAAGGCAAAAAGGTAATAGGAATTACATTAATACAAAGTAAATCAGCAACAACAATGGCAATAGAAATAAGAAATAAAATAATAAGAGCTTTTGGTGTTATTGATATTGAGTCTAACGACTACATTTGTTTCTCCATTTGTGACATTTTATGTAGGACATTATAAAAGGGATGATGATATGGAAGAAGTTTCCCTCCGTGGCCTTGACCGTTTTTTCTTGTACTTCGACTATAACCAGTAACTGGACACCACGCATGTAAGAATACACACACACACATACATGCATGCAATTCATGCTAAGTCTGGTTTACTGATTATTGCTGTCGTGTACAGGTCTGATCCCTTCAGCAGTTCTCTCCTGCCCCTGGAAGCCCCACCAGCCCTACATGACCTTCCAGATAGCATGCGAGAAGAAATTGTCTCTGGAGTGTAAGCTGTAATCAGTGGATAATTAGTATAACTGACTCACAATCTAGCCTGCTGATGTGATGGATAGGGACATTTTATTTCCGTCACACATTTTTCTTTATTCAGTTTTCCTAAACAATAGACTTAGAAATGTTAAAGCGAAAAGTATTCCCTGTATTTACAGGCAAGTGCAGAAGTTTGCATATGCTTGTGTAAGTTTGATCAAAAAGCTACATTTGACAAAAGGGGACATAAACCATTAAACATTCAGAGTCATCCAAGTAGGACCAGAGACATGAGGGCAAGACAAAGTAATATCTTGCCCTCAAAAAACCTGCAGTATCAGAGGCGAGGCTAGAGGCGTAAGTCAAAAACAGTTAGTAACAAGAATTAAGGCAGGTAGATAGCAAGGATACAAAAACGCTCATGAGAGGAAATACAATCAAAACTTAGTCCTTAAATTGTCCCACATACAGGGTTTTTCAGGCAAACTTGACTCTGAGAGTGAGAAAGGAAATTGTGTTGCAGGTGCGGTGTTGTCACACCTAGTCAAGTGACGTGTTTTGTGGATTAGCGCAAATGTTGGTGCATAAGTTCTATTAAAATACTGAGTTTGACATATTTGAAAACCTATGTATGCACATTTTGTGCTTAATTTTTGTTTACAATATGTGAAATTCAGCAAATGAACAGTAATTGTGTATTAAAATATGTAATAAAGTGTGTCCTCTGTAGAAGGTGCATATTTCTTTTCACTATGAAAATCAAAAAAAAGTTGTTTGATCAGAGGTATGCATACTTTTCCACTTGGCTGTATTTATGTTAAATACAGTGTGCAGAAGGGTTCGATGAATGCTGGAAAATGACATTTATTTACACTGAAAGCTCCAGATTACACTGGAGGCAAGAATACACCTTAACTGGCAAGGGACCAGATATTCCATGGCACTGTATATAATGGAAGATAAATTCGCAGACAGGACCTTCGGTGCTTTATTTCTGGCGTTAGGCTTGCCTTAAAATAGGACTCAGAAAGAATCCCAAGAAAGAGCTAAAGGAATAAAAATAGTGGCATGGTGTTTTCAATAGTGTTTTTGTTTTGATAATAGTAAATAATAGATATAAATTGTTATATTACACAAGAAAAACAGATGAATCGTATATGGACCACATTGTGCTTGATGATTGTGTAGCATCAAATTACCCCATAATTCAGTTTTTCTGTACTAAAGTTAACTGAAACATTCAGATGTTTTCTCAACAGGGCTGAATATGAAGGTGTAAATCTTACCCCTGAAATGGTTCAAGCAGGGATGGAACGCTCATCCTCTAAACGATTGAAAGAAGATGATCCTAAAGAAGACAGGTAATTAAACTTCAACATTGAACTTCATTACAATCCAAAAAAACATGTCTATGTGATTGTTAAAACTGGAGATTAGCACCTCTTCTGTAAGTAAAATAGCTTGTAATAGAGATTATTTTCCATGGCAAGTGAGTTGTATGCTCGTACCCTTTGTTTAAGATAATTTATCTTGTGTGTTTTCTACTTAGAGCAACACGTGAACAGCTATTGGAATCAACACTGAAATCACAAAGCATGCAACTGGGCCCTAAAGTGTTGGCCAGGATGAAATATATCAAATCTTTGCAGAATTATAGTTCAGCTCTACATGACTACAAATAGATTGTTTTATTTTGAATGAACATATGTTTTTGACAAAATAAAAAGGAGAGTTAAAAAAAATAATACATTTAAACTAATTGCCTAAACTTTTTAGGGGAACATGAACTATAGCACAGGCCAGATGTATGAAATTCCTATGTAGTTCTGCTGATTAGAGGCATTTCCTAACAACATTAAAGCGTTGTGATTTTGTTTTGTCAGTGACAAATTATGGTAGTCCCTCTCAGTGCTGTTAAACTGCTTTTCTATGGGCAAAACTCCTAAACTAAATATGACCAAAAAAGTTGATGTATACTGTGTTCCTATTATATCCTACAACAATATCTAATTTATTGGCTATGCCAAGACAAAACATATTCTGGCGCCCCGCCCAGGGCGAGTCCCTGCCTCACACCCGTAGACCTAATTTGAAATAAATAAGTCTTGATACTTGGTTCTTCTGTATTTATGTAATACCATGTCAAAAATTTTCCCCCATCTCTATTTTTCAAGTACTATGCAGAACCAATTTTTCTGTACTTTTTAATGTGTTTTTATGGACATTTCTTACAGCAGATTGTACTGAGCCTGCTGTGCCTTATTTAGCCTTTTTGGTTTAATTCTTATTTGCTATTAGCTTGTTTATTTGGAGTGCATGACCAGCGCTAACTGTCTTCACCATTAAGAATCAGGATCAAAATATAAATTTAGAATTTTGTATGGAATGTTTCTGTATCATTTCAGTATTTATGAAAATCATTGATGCAATGACATTAATCAGTGGATTCTAACCAGAGGTGGACCAAGAACTAATACACAATTAGACTTACACAAAGAAGCACATTGTAGGTACACATGCTGTCCAGCAGGTGTCCAGCAACACCACGAGAAGTGCCCAGTGCAACAATTCATGCACACCTTCAAAAAAGATGGTAACTAGGTAACAAAACCTGGCGGACTAACCCCACCCCAGCTCTCTAGGTTCAGATAGTCAGGGCAGTTGCCCCAGGGCTATGGAAGATTCAAGATTCAAGATTCAAAGCGTTTCTTGTCATATGTACAGAAAAAGTGGCATTTTCTCTGTGCAATGAAATTCTTTCTTTGCTGTCCACACACAAATGCCAAGTTAGGTAAAGACTTAATAACTAAAAATAAAAATAAAGAATATAAGGGAGAAAAAAATAATAATAATAATAATACTAAAGAAATATATATATATATTAAAAAAATAGAACAAGATAAGAAATACAAATAAGTGAAGATTATAGGCCCGAAATTCAAATGGCAATTCATTTTGCAATTGGCAATTCAATGCGCTGATGCAGTCCTTAATTCATTTCAAAATATTTTGTATAAAAATAGGATAACTATTCACTAAATTGCATTTTGTATTGTCATGGGTTTTTTGCCACTTTATGGCAATTAATTTTGCAATTGTCAATTCAATATCCAATCTCTTTATTAAAATGCAATCAAGGCGGGCCGCTTATCAAGGCGGGCCTTCACTAACGACGTCATTTCCTTGTTCATGGCCTCACCAGAATCAATTCAACTGAGTGATTTGGGTCACATTGTCAGCCTTGGTCCAGTGGTTGTGGGGGATGAGGGTGTGGACTGTGGTTGGCAGGACATGACGTAGGATCAGGGAGTGAGATGGAGATGGAGATGGGAGGAGGGGACTAGGGAGAACAATGAGGATGGATGGCAAGTAAATCGGAAAGGCAAAAGAAAGACAAACAATTCTGAGAATTCTTGGAATTCGGATAGCGTTATCGGTGTAAGCCAAACTGAAGAGTTTAAACTAAAACTTCAGTTTGATTCTCCCGGTTCTGTCAACCCATCGAAACTGACTAAAGCAATACACGATAGTATAGGAGCAGTGAATGTTAAACCCTTTAGAGATGTAAATCTATTGATTACATGTACTGACATTCAACAGCAAGATCGCTGATTAAATTTACATCTTTAGATGGAAAGAGAGTGAATTGTTTTGCTTGGGAAAGAATGAAAGCAGTACAAGGAGTAATCACAGAGGTATCAATAGACTTATCAATTGAAATCATCTTTAATCATGTCATGAATATGGCAAATGTCGTGAGGGCACAAAAGCTAAATGTTGCAGCTGTGGAGGTGAACATAGTGCAGCATATAAAGGATGTGAAGCACACAAACGAGCAGCTGAGGTACAGAGGATTAAAGTGGAGGAGAAACTCACATACACTGAGGCTATTGAGAGAGTTAGTAGGCCTGCAAAGAGAGGTCTGGTGTAACAACTACCAATCTGAATTATCATAAGGCAAGAAATGATTATGATGCAACAAATAAGATAAATGTGGGAGTGGATAAAGTAACGTTTGTGGCATTTCTTGCTGAAACTGTTCAGCCCAAACACGGAGCAGAACGGAGGGAATTAAAATCATCATTAAGGGCAGCAGAAAAATATCTTGATGTGGGAGAACTAACCATAGAATTAATAAATGATACACTTACTGCACGGATACAAGATACACAGCCATCGTGTGCTGGTTCTTAATGGTGTTTATAATTCTGCAATGGAATGCCCGTAGCCTTTACTCTAATGGGCAAGAGTTCAAGAGTTGTATTGAAGGACTGATTGAGAAACTACATATTATTTGTGTGCAAGAAACTTGACTCAAGCCACAGTTGAACTTTGTAATATACAACCTTTATTCAACAGGGACTGGATTATAGGGTTATAAATAAAGAGGTAGAGGCAATTATAATAGAGGTATATATAGGCAACTCAAATGTATGGATAGTGAATTTTTATAACCCATGTGGAAAATTAAATAGAGAGACCTTTGATAACATAATTGGTGAAGGGACTAATAAGACGGTATGGTGTGGGGATTTTAATGCACACAGTACTCTTTGGTGTAGCGCACACACAGATACCAGTGGTAGTATGATTGAAGAATTTTTAGAGGATGAGGGTTTGGTTTGTTTGAATGATGGAAGGGGAACTAGAATAGACGTGACAAGAGCGCTGGAATCCTCAATTGACCTCACTTTGGTATCTGAACAAATAACCAGCGTCACAAAATGGGATGTTTTTCAAAATACCACAATTGGAATTGATCACTACCCAATAGTCTGTGAAATTGGAGTAAGGCCAGTTCAGCTGTAGGAAGCAGGCTTTCCTAGATGGAAATTAAGAAACGCTAATTGGACAGCATACAATATGTTCTGTAGTGTTAAGTTACAAAAAGTAAACCCAAACAACTATAATAGTGTGGACGATTTTCATGCAAAAATAACAGAAGTTATGCATTCCACTGCAGTAGAAATAATTGGTAAAGGGAGTGGTCTAGAACAACGTAAGATGGTTCCTTGGTGGACGGATGCAAAAAGGCGATACAGGCTAAGAACAAATGCTTTTAAGAAGCTAAAAGCCACATTCTGTTTTAATGATCTGGTGGCATATAAAAAGGCCCAAGCAGTTGTTAGAAGAGCTCTGATAACCTGACTCTTGAGAGCTCACCCTAATATATATAGGAAAAAAAGTGATTTTGATAGAGCATTAGATGTTCCCTTCTCTCTATTTGAATTGAAAAGAGCCTTGGCTGGGGTTAGAGCAACGTCTCCTGGTTTGGATGAAATTTGTTATAAGATTGTGGAAAGCTTAACCCCTGAAGCTCAGGCAATAATCTTAAAGCCTTATAATAAGATATGGGAATCAGGGACCTTACCATTGACCTGGAAACATACAGTTTTTATACCTATTGGAAAACCTAGGAAAGACAAGTGTGAGGCAACTACTTATAGACCTATTGCCCTAACTTCTAATATATGCAAAATCATGGAATGTATGGTTACAGACAGACTAGCATATGTAGTGGAGCATATGTATGTATATGTATGTAGCAGAAATTTATTTACTTGGTTTTAGGAAAGGAAGGATCACCATGGACCCTGTAATATGTTTGGAAAATGAGTTCAACAAGGAACTGATGAATGCAGTGTTTTTTGATGTGGAGAAGGTATATGATATGTTATGGAAAGATGGTCTTCTCATTAAATTAGAATCTACGGGTATAGGTGGGAGAATGTGTAACTGGGTAATGGATTTTTTGAGGGACAGGAGTAAGGGTTGGGACATCCTACTCAAGTACTTACTCTTTAGAAAATGGACCACCCCAGGGTAGCGTATGCAGTCCTATTCTTTTTAATATTATGATCAATGATGTTTTCTCAGGGGTTGATGCTAGCCTTGGCAGATCATTATATGCAGATGGTGGGTCCCTTTGGACCAGAGGCTGTAATGCGGTATTTGTGCAAAAGAAATTACAGGCAGCGGTTAATACAGTGGAGGAGTGGGGTAATAGATGGGGTTTCCGTTTCTCTGTGGATAAAACTCACATAATATGTTTTTCCAAAATATGAGGCAACCCTAAGGCACAGATTACTCTTTATGGGCAACCAATAAAACAAGTTCTAAGTGTTCAATTTTTAGGATTGTGGATGGACCATGAATTAACTTATGGAGAGCATATCCAGAAAGTCATAACTAAGTGCAAAAAGGCAATTAATATTATGAGATGTCTTCTAGGACGTAGCTGGGGTGCAAGTGTGAGATCTCTTAGGCACATCTATACTGCTTTAATTAGGTCAGCTATAGATTATGCATGCATTGCTTACACTTACACAAAATTGATGTAATTCAGGCACAGGCTTTACATTTGTTCTGTGGGGCTTTTAAGACCTCACCAGTTCCAGCGTTACAGGTGGAGGTTGGTGAAATGCCATTATCACTGCAGCGCCTCCAGTTACGTATGACATACTGGACAACACTGCTGGGACACAAACAGGACCACCCTACTAAATCAGTCCTAGACAAATGTTGGCAGCATGGGCGTAAACAATTTAACAGCTTTGGAAGGGTTGGAGATAGTGAAGCAGAGAAATTGGGCTTGACTAAGTTCTCACACAGCTGCACAGTGGCATTATCAGCTATTCCCCCTTGGTTTTCCTCTACGCCTATAGCGGATTTTGAGATTGCCAACTTGTCAAAACACTGTAGAGAGTACGATGGGATGGATGCTGTAGTGCAGCAGTATTTAAGTCTCAAGTACAAGGATATGATTCAGGTATATACAGATGGTTGAAAGGATCCAGACTCAGAAAGGACAGGAGCAGCAGTCTATATGCCACAGTTTGAAAAATCAAGCAAAGGACACCAGACCATTTTTTAGTTTATTCTGTGGAGCTTTTTAGCTATTCTGTTAGCACTGGTATGGATAGAGGATTTTAGACCAAATCAATATATTATCTGTTCAGATTCCATGGCAGCTTTGGTCAGTATTTTAAACTTTAAATCGGTCATATCTGTATGTTTTATTTGGGTTCCATCCCATGCAGAATTAAATGGCAATGAAGTTGTGGACTGCTTGGCCAAAAGAGCTCTTAAGTTAAACCCAGGGAACCTAGGTGTGCCACTAAGTAGAGTTGAAATTAAAACCATAATTAAAACCAAAGTAAACAAACTATGGCAAAAACAATGGCACATAAGCACAAAGGGAAGGTTTCTTCACAAGATTCAGCAGCAGGTTCCTTCAAAAAAAAAAAAAGATGGTAGTTGGAATCAAAGAGGGGAAACCACAATCACAAGATTAAGAATACGCCATACTAGCCTTAATCATCACCTCAATACTATAGCAAAGCACAATACTGGTCAGTGTTCATCATGCAACCAAACAGAAAATGTGGAACATGTTTTATTGGACTGTCCAGCTTACAATGCTGAGAGGGAAATCCTGTTAGAAGATGTTAAAGCACTAGGACATACTAGACTAACAATAGAAGGTTTACTCTCTTTCTCTGCAGTAAAACCACCAGCATGGAAACACCTTATGACTTTCTTAAAATCAACCAGAGAATTTAGAGAACAGTGAATTTGTATTTTATTACATTATATATATATATATATATATATATAATATAATGTGTGTGTGGTGTGCGCGCATGTATAAAGCGTCTACTCCCCATTGATGCTCCACACCCATAACAGTTGGTGGCGGTAACGCACCGAGTTGGATGCCAACCGCCAATAACAGCTAAAGAACAAGAAGAACTGAGTGATTTGTTCATAATGCAATGATTTTCCAAGTGTGGGGCGCTGTGGGAAAGTCGTACAGAACTGATGTTTAACATCCGAGTCATTTTCACATCAGTTACGTTAGCAACCTGTTCATTAACCGCTGTCAGAGTCTTAGAGGGTAAAAATCGACAGATATTTAACAGTCACTAAAAGATAAACAGGTGATGCTTCTGAGAGAAACGAGGCAAGTGCCGATAACCGGCAAAAAAAAAACAAGACGAAAGGAAATGTGACGGAGCATATCTTGCTCTAGGTTTCACGGTTAATGTGGTAGGAGATGAGGAGAGAACCATTTGTATTTGATGTTTGAAAACTGGCATCTAATTGTATGAGACCCAACAAATTAAACAACATTCTGTGACATTTGTCAGTAAATTCCTTCATTAGTTTGCGCTTTAAAAAGGCAAATTAAGAAGAATTTACACGTTGCCAGAAATGCAAAAATAAAGATCAGTCTGTAATGTCTCTAATTGTCTCCTTAACGTGAAAGCTGTTGCACAACAAAAGTTACGGAATAAATTGTTAATTAATTTGATTGTTAATTAATTCTAAATAGTTACACCTAGACTTTTCTGTTTTGTGGTGTTGAGGTGGAGCGTATTTCTTCCTGCCAATGGGGAATGAGAGAAATAGTTGAGATCCACTGATTTAGAGGGATAGCGACAGACGAGCTTGTTGCAGCTATTTCTGCTTCAGCAGATGACCTGAAAAACAATCGGCCATTAGCAATAGATGCGTTTGATAGGTTGTTTTCGCTCTCACAGAGGGAAGATGAACTTTCCAGCATCACTGGACTTGAACGGAACGGGTGCAAACCAAACGCAAGTGACACGCAGAGTTGGGAGACCCGTTATCAAGATACCAAGTTATCTGTTAAAGCAGAAATAGCTGCATCAAGCTCTTCTGTCGCCATTACATTTGTCATATTTCCTTTTGTCTTGTTTTTTCGCCGGTTGTCGGCACTTGCCTCGTTTCTCTTAGAAGCATCACCTGTTTTTCTTTTAGTGCTTGTTAAATATCTGTCGATTTTTACCCTCTAAGGCTCTGACAGCAGTGAATGAACAGATTGCTAACGTAACCGATGTGAAAACGACTCGGATGTTAAACATTAGTTCTGTGTGACTTTCCTCCAGGTCTCTTGCGCCCCCTGAACAAGGAAGTGACGTCGTTGGTAAAGGCCCGCCTTAACATGCAAAGCAATCAATCGCCGGGACGCATTGCATTTGAATAAATAGATCGGATATTGAATTGCAAAATGAGTAGCCATTTGAATAAAGGGGCAAAACCCCATGACAATATGAAATTAAATTCAGTGAATTGTTATTCTATTTTTTATTCAAACTATTTTGAAATGAATTAAGGATTGCATCAGTGCTTTGCACATTGAATTGTCAATTGCAAAATGTATTTTCAAATCACTTGCTCAGAATGAATATCGAGTTTCCAATTGCAAAATGAATTGCCATTTGAATTGTGTTTATAATCTTCCATACGGGGCCCCAGGAACAAAACTGTAAAACTCACTGAACATGAACACATTTACAGTGTGTTCATGTCAAAACAGCTAAATATATAATTACTAAAAACTACAAAAATAACAATTGAAATACTTAGTATTTACTTGAGCTTATCTTCAGTGTTCACTGCAAAAACTTGTGTACTTTGATGGTAACTATACTTTCATTCCTTCTGGAGGAAAGAAAAATTTGGGGGAAAAAATTTCAATGAAAGTACCCACCTGAAAACCAATTTAAGTGTTGCAAACTATCTCTAACAGAAAGTAGCTGAAGTTTACCCAGAAAGTCGCTAGATGTCACTAGATGACGACACACGCTAATTTGCATATAAATGACGCCATCACGTCACGCAGCGTTGGCGTTCTCAGAATCAGAATCTAAAAAAAGATAACGAACCAGATACTTGGAGACCCTGACGTCCGTACTTTCATCAGGCAGGAGGCTGTATTTGTTGCCACCAATATCAGCCACCAGCCTTTGAATAAAGTATGCAGCCAAAACACCATTTATCATTTCGATGAATTCGGTGCGGTGCGTCTGAAAATTCTGGGCTATATTGGAATCGGGGAATGCTGTCTTGCATGCTGAACCAATACAGTCACACGACATTATAGAGCCGTGATCTCCGATAGACAAAGCAGTAGTTGCCTCTGCCTGCTTCAGAGTGTCTGTGTTATTTTTTGTAAAGGACCATTTGTATTTGGTAGCCTGATTATATGGCTTGTCCTTTTCAACAGGCTTCTGGGGGCTGCATGCTTATTAAGGTTTGACAGCTTGGCATGAAAATCTGTTTTACAGTACAGACAGTAAGCCCTTCTGCCACTACCAACATAGGGTTTCAGCCATCTATTGAATTCCTTTTCAGGAATTTTTGGATGTAGGATATAGGTTGTCATTGTTTTTATGTATTTATTTTACAGGTTCCTGTAATAAAACCAAAACATCTTGCTAGACTGTTAAGATGACGCTGTTGAACCATCTGCTTTAACTATTGTAAACATGCCTTCTCACCTCCTTTACAACAGTTAAAGCAGATTGTTACATGATTCCGTAACACTGATGGCAAGTATACATAAAGTTACATAATATCTACCTTTCATGACCACAGATATAACCCTATATAGTATTTCATTAAGACTTCTTCAAACTTCCATCATAATGTTTTCATAACACTTTCTGATGAGAAATGACTCAAAAATTGATAAAGCAAACTTTGTAACAACTGATACTGGATTGAGCATTTAAAAATGTATATGTAAATTTATGGCAGTTGTCATGAAGGGCTTATGCAGATGTCACACAGCCTTATGAACACTGACCTTCAGTGTTCAAAATTTCCAGAAGATTGTTCTAGAGTTATGTGTGTTTAGAAACCATCTATCAACCAGCTTCTTTCCTAGTTTGTTAAAAGGCCATAAAATCAATTAGTTGTGTTAAATGGAAATGGATGTATGTGCATATTACACACAAAATGCTCTTATATATACCATGTTCAGATTACTCCTCTACACCTTATGTAATGCTGAAGCAAAAGACAAATACAGGTAAGTTTTATAGAAATAGTATTTATTTACATCTTCATTAAGATCACTGCTAGAGGTAAACATAGTCTCTCTAAAAATATGAATCTTACTATATTAAGGATTTTACACTGATTGTAGATGAGTTGGTGTGCAATTTTATAACTTTAAGTGCAGTTCTCGCTTTAAAAAGACACATTTGACATGGCAGATTCTCTATAAGGTCTTAAATAAAAACGATAATTCTGCTTTGCTAGCTGCCTGAACAGAATTTTGCATCTCTATTTTTGTTTTTTCATTTTTTTACATAATTTGTCAACTTGTTTCATTAACTTACATTGGGATTTTTCCTTTTCCTGCAAATTTACCATGTTGGAGATAATGGTTTTGGTAAGATAACAAACAAACTGTATCATTATACTATTCACTGATTTGCTAAGCAATGACTTTTCACTCTAGGTAACCATCATATTCTACTTGAGCGTGCAAAAAAAGTAACAAATACCTTGCAAAACTTTTTAAAAATTACATTTCCCATTGCATGTTAAAGTGTGACAACAGCTCCAAATCAAATTCCCGACCTGTCATTGCCCATAAGTAAGCTTTTCGTGGAAAGTGTTAAACAAATTGAAAACCAGAAACTAACAGAATACACATCTATAAACAGGCTCTAAAATGCTTTACAGACTGACTGAACTAAACAACATTGCGATAAACCCGGTCAAAACTGAAAGTTGAGCTGAACTTGACTTTGCCACACTTTCGTGGCCCTATACTTAATGCAAAATGCTCTGGGGGTTTTTTTGGCTGATGTAATTGCCAGCATTAAAGCACAGTTGATGCAAGATTTACCTTTATGTTTACAGAATTTAGCAAACTGACTTCCATCCCCTAACTACAGGTGACAGTCTCCCTGGAGCAACTTGGGTTAAGGTTCTTGCTCAAAGACCCAGCAATGGTATGCTGAACGTAAGATTGGAACCCATGTCCTCTTTGTCCATAGGCAAATATCCTATTTACTAGGCCACCACCACCACCACCTGGGGCTTCTTTGCTTTACTCTTTTCTTAAGCTTGCAGAACAGTATAAAAGCAATAGGCAATAATAATTTTCTTAATAACATCACAGCTGTGATGTTTTTTGTGATACCACACTCCATCTCCTGTTCTATTGCTTAATTATAATAGATGTCATAAGAGCAGACAAAGGAGCTTGTTTGACCGTATCCACCAAGCTCAGGAAACTTGTATCCCTAATATAAAATTGCATTCTTTGTACATTACCCTTTCTGAGAAGTTTTCACTTCAGTAGTTCTGCAGACATATTTTACCTGAAAGTCTACCCTGTAACTAATATCCAGCCAAGAGATCTTTACAACTCTAAATGCGTAACTTTGCATATAGCTGATTTAAATGTATACACTGCGTACATGAATAAAATAGATTTCATTAACGCAATTATTGCCAAAAGTAATTAAAATAAGCAACAGCTATCATGCTGATGTTAATATATTTCATTCATGTGGAGCCAGTGTACCCATTTGAATCTAGCAAATTTAAAGCAATCATTTTTTCAGTTGTCACCACCCCTGTAGTTCTTATCCAGTTGAGATTCTCAGTAAATAAATGAATGCATTCCATGTAAGTTCCACCCTTTGTGATATCTGCTGCAAAGTAATAACACTTCATTAGTCTTTCTTATCCTCCTCTCCCTCAGACTGGTTGTCCACCCGAAGGGTTTTCACTCTGGCTTCCATGTTGCTTATCCTCTGCTTGATCTTAGTCTGGTTGGTAGCCCAGTCCATTGTCATGCGGGTAACTTTGGCCTGCATGACCTCTAGATTTGTCTCCATCATGGTCACCTTGTCTTCTAAGTCTTTAGCATCTGTCGCTTTGGCTGCATTCTCATCGATCAATCCATCCTTCATCAGAATGGCTCTGCCTTTCTCCTCCAGAGCCTGCTTGGCATCTGGATATTCAGTCAGGGCCTCCATGAGATCATCTTTAGAGAGGGCAAAGAGGTCAGAATAGCCCACGCTACGGATGTTGGCAGTCCGTCGGTTTCCGGCCTTACTACCTTTGATGCCCAAGATACTGATCTCGCCAAAGTAAGCGCCATCACTGAGTACCACAAACTGGGTGACACCATCATCTGCCACCACAGCCAGCTTACCTTCTTTAATGATGTACATTTCACGGCCGATGTCACCCTTCTTGCAGATGTAGTCTCCAGGGCTGAAGACTTGTGGCTGAAGCTTGAGAACTAGTTCAATGAGAAGCCCTGCCTCACAGTCCTGAAAGATGCGCACTTTCCTCAGAGTTTCCAGATGCACATTGATGGCAATCTCAGCCTTTAGCTTGTCTGGAAGGTACTTAAGCACTTCCTTCTCATCGCAGGTCTTCTCTTCTGTCCAAAGGTAGTCAAACCACTTTACTACACGGGCCTCCAAGTCTTTAGTGACCTTACGGAATTGCATGTACTGTTTGATAGAATCGATCTTGGCCTGGAATTCAGTACGTGAAGCACTCATGTTGGAGATCATGGCACCAACGTTACCGACAATAGTGGCAAATATAAGCACACCAATGAGAAAGTCAGCGACAACAAACAGGTACTCAATGTCTCTTACAGGAGGCGGAGTCTCTCCAATGGTGGTTAGGGTGAGTGTGGACCAGTATAGGCAGTAGATGTACATCCTCTTCAGACGACCATATTCAGGATCACTGATGTTGGGGTAGACCCAGGTGTCTGACCCAAAGCCAAGGGTTTTAGATATAGCAAAAAAGATGCAGGCATTCCAGTGAATGATAATTAAGATATATAGTACAAGATTGCCAATGCGGAATATGTTGGGGAAATTTGTCCTTGTCTCAGTGCGGTCAAAGAACTCAAAAAGTCGAGACAATTTGAAAAGACGATTGAATCTCAGTTCAGGATTGTTAAAGCCAACTTGTACCATTAATATATCTGTTGGTATCATGGATATCAGGTCATATCTAAATTGTGGTGTTTTTTTGTAGACTTCCCATAGCTTCTTACTGTCTTTCACCAGCAGGCCTTGTTCCAGAAAACCTGGTCAAATATTTAGCATGGATATTTAGACAAACAGTACAACATTTTCTAAACTTTAAGACTTTAAGAGATTGTACACACAATGTGCTATGCATTGTACCTGTTCTGGATCTCACAAATGTGTCAATGTAGTAAATAACATCTGATGTATAATCCAGGGCAATCCACAGCCTGGTGTTACCATCCTGCAGCTCATTGAAGCATGCTCTAAAACAAAACAACATTTATGTATTAGGCTCATTGTGTATTAGGCTTACATTAATACTATGACTATGTGCTTAGTATCTGTACGTTACACCTGGTATAGTCTCTGTACACACACACACACACACACACACACACACACACACATATTAAAAGGACAAAAAGTGCACTTGCTTGTCTTGTCAGTTTTTTTGTTGAATAAATTTCTTTGCATAAATGTGAGACTTATCTTGTGTTTTCAAAGCAAAGCGATGTTGTTAACCAACAAAGATAATTTTTCATACTCTTTATTTAAAATGTAACTTTAAAAGACATGACACACAATTGTCAACAAATCACAGCCCCACTTTGCTGCACGGAGGACTGTGGCGTTACTCACTACTGCAGTACTGATAAGCTTTTCCCAATTCATTATAATGGAAAGAATAATTTTTACTATGAACACAGTTAAATTATTATTATATAAATATTTATTGCATGTTTAGTTGTAATTTTCATTTGTGCAATGTAATAGTATGGTCCAATTTTTCAATCAAATTTTCATTTTAGTTTTAATTATATGTCAGAATGGAAAGTTGTAATTTTTTTATATTACATATAAGCATTCACCCCTATGCTCTGTAGGCTACTGGACATGTGAAGTTAAGCTAGTTGTCATTTATATGTATTTGGAGGCATTTCTTTATGTAAATGAGGCAGCCAGTGCGTGAGCAGACCAGTGTAGGACTTTAGTTTTTTTTAGCTCACATGTAGTTTTTAATCACTCAGTACATGTTCTTTGCATGCTTGGGAATATGAGGCCCTGGTGTGACCCTTACGTAAAGCGTTGATCAAAGACTTTGTTGGTATGAACTCGGAATACCTTCTGCAAGTCATTGAACATATTTCTGGCACTTATTGTTTGTGATGTGGCTGAAAAATGACTTTTTTCACAGTTTGTTAAAAGACATTTCAATACAGAAAGAACATTGAAATATCCCTAGGTAAGAAATGCATTTTTCTTTGTGAAGCTACTGATCATATTTCAATTACCTGGCGATAAGCATCATCAGATTGTAGAAGGTAGGTATGGCTACAAGAGTAAGCCAATGGTAATACAAGTCAGTCGCGGGGTCCATTATCCAGGATTCTTTCCTGAAAGAAGAAGAATTTCACATATTTCACATGTTTAGCATCTTTCTTGCTCATGTCTAACATTGATCTGTTTAAGATGTCCATTCAGCTCAGTTACTCACGGTGGATCTTCCTTCTTTTTGTCATCCTTTTTGTCATCTTTTTTCACATCCTTTTTATCGTCCTTTTTGTCGTCTTTTTTCTCCTCCTTCTTCTCATCTTTTTTTTCATCCTTTTTTCCTTCTTCTTTCTTGTCGTCTTTCTTTATCTCCTTGTCCTTTTTACTTTGCAGAAATGTTAAGTGGTTAATACTATACCATGTCTAGTTTTGTATTACATGGTAAAGTTGATTAATTTCTGTTTACAATAATATTTAAAGCTCTTACTCATCTGTGTTGTTGCAGTTGTTCACATTTAATGTAGCAAGAGGCCAGTGACCAGTTTTCCTGTTGAGGCTGCAAAGCAGACATGACCAAGACAAGTTTTAGCTGGAATATTATAGCGTAAAAATATTCAGTTGAGCATGTGTATCATTAATCGTCGGAGCTACGATGAGCCAATACATTATGACGACTCTACAAGACCTCTGAGGGTGTCTGTGGTATCTTGCACCAGGAGAGAAAAGCATATTTGTATATTTTGAATATTTCCCACTCAAAGCATTTGTAACTTACAGTTAATTTTCCCCTGTACTTAAAAAAAATTCACTTGTAAATAAAAGAAATAAGCAGATACTGAAGCAAATGCCCATTGATGTGTTTTATGCCTTTTAAATCAAACAGCTACAGATGGACATTAAAATAATAAATAATTATTATTTTATCATCAAAATAATCATCAAAATAATAATAACTTTCTATTTTAAATCGATGCATCACATTTCACTTACTTCCTTTTGCCAAGCTGACCTTGACCTTCCCTGTTCTCACAGCTGCCTCCACCCTCCCCCAGCACATCTTCAGGGCTCGGCACAATCAGATTGCTGCTTGTGAAGTCTTTATGTGATACCCAATCTCCAAGTGTCAGCACAAATCGGAATATCCTGAGGCACAAGTTATTTATTATTTATTATTTTATTTATTCTGTTCTATTCTATTCATTTTTTCACAATATGGCTATAACTTTGAAAGCCATTTCTGCAAAAATAACAGAATGTAGCTGAATATTTTTTTCACCACAGAAGTCTTTAAAAAATAATATCATAATATAATTAACATTATCTGTAGAAAAAATGCAGTTTTATGTTATACTAACAAGGTTTGTGGACAGTATTGTGACAGTGGATTTTCTAAAAATGTTTAATGTTTCCTCCAAAATGTATAATATAGAAATAAATGTAAGATTAGTGCACACTCGTGGAACACATGGGGTTAGGTCAGCTTGATAATTGTTACATATTCATAAGTTTAAGTCTATCACAGTGTCGTTCTTGAGGCATAGAAAATGAAATTACCTGCCAACTGCTCCATATGATGAATAATACCTGCAGTGGAAGAGCCACAGGTTCCAAAACAGGTCAGAGAGTGCATCTTAATGTAACACATATAGTGGTAAATTCAGAATATATACAGTAAATCCCCGCTTATACGTGGTCCAGGAGTCAGTCTCGCTGTTTTTTTCTGAGAACTATGTAATTGTTTGCGAAAACCCTCACACATGCACGGAAACCACAGATATCCTGAGCATTTTTTGCTTTTTCATGCTCCCTCGTCCTCTTACTGGGCTGTTTATGTTTGGGAGCGGTTAGCAGTCAGACACCTGAACAGAATGAACCACCCAAACACAAACAACCCAGCACAAGGATGAAGGGGCGTGGCGGACAAGGCCCGGACATCACAGTCAGCTGTACTCAGAGACAGGAGGTTTAAAAGTAGCCAATCCGAGAACATTATTTATTTATACTTGCTGCCTGATTGGCTGCTGCTCTGTGACGCATCTGTGGCAGCTGCAGTCCAGAATTTCCCCTGTGGAGCGTCTCGAGTGTTCTTGTGTTTTTTGTTTTGTTCTTCTTAAAGCCCTGTATTTTTAT